>JARQZK010003657.1:462500-530000 GCA_030704885.1 Cynegetis impunctata
ATTGTATTAAATATCTCAAACTGGAGTACAACTGGCAACTAAAAATCACTTTGACATTTATTTAAATGACAGTTGTATCAAATATGTCGAAATGGAGTAAAACTGATCACTAAAAATCACGTTGACATTTATTTAAGTGACAATTGTATCAAATATCTCAAACTGGAGTACAACTAGCAACTAAAAATCACGTTGACATTTATTTAAGTGACAGTTGTATCAAATATGTCAAAATGGAGTAAAACTGACCACTAGAAATCACGTTAACATTTATTTAAGTGACAATACAATTGTATCAAATATGTCAAAATGGGGTATAACTGACCACTAAAAATCACATTGACATTTATTTGCGATTAAATTATGTCCAAATAGATAAGAACTGACAACTGAACGTACCGTGTGAACAGAAATTAACAAAAAACTGACAGTTCGACTGAAAACGGTGACGGAAATGAAAACTAAAAGCGTCTAATGAATAACTTCACCATTATAATTATAACTTATTTAAAAAGGACTGAATAGCATATTGTATTTTCAAAATAAGATCTCAATGATTTTGTTTATATTGAAAAAAAAGATATACCTATTGAAGATTATTATTGTAATGTTATATTATCAACAATGTTTATCGAAGGAGTTCTCCTGTATCTAATAATAGGTTAGACGGAAAACTCCATAGGTACCTAATATTATTCATGCCAGCTCTCAAAATCGTCCTACATTCAAATAAACAAAATCGTTCAGCAGAACATTTTTATCTGGCACTGTCATCTCGAAATTTCCAAACGTAATCATATGGTATGACCCAGAAGTTGTCGTGTTATACCTGAACATATAAAAGATTCACAGTGATATTCAAGACGCCTAAGTTTCCAAATACTTTTATCTTCGAGATTAGATAATTCAACGTCACACTATCAACGTGGCAACTGTAAATAATAAACAATATTCCTGTTGCGTCAATTTTTGGAGACAATTGCTACCACAAAATGTCGAAAGGTCTTTAGAACTGAATCAATATTTGAATGAGATGCCGTGAAGATAAGGCGGTGAAATTGTTACAAAATCTGGTTGAAATATTCGAGAATATGAAATTGAGAGAAGGAAAATGACTGAGTGAAGTGTTGTGAGACAGCCGATCGGATTAAGGTCATTTGACGATATATTACCTATGTATTAGAGCCACGATCAATATATCATATTTTTGATAATAATATCAACATGAAAACATAAAATGTATGCTATCAAAACTATTACGAAGGAATTCTATAGATAAATTTATTCTTTATAAATATATATAATTATACCTATATATATATATATAGAAATATATATATATATATATATATATATATATATATATATATATATATATATATATATATATATATATATATATATATATATACTACAAAGAGGAAATTTATCGCGGGGAAATAGTATATAAAACAAGCAAAATTATCGGTCTAGCCCGCATATGTCGAAGCAGCCGTTGACACGTGTTTCGGACTCTTTGGTCCTCTTCAGATCTCGCGGATGGCATTAATCGCCTCCGTGGTCAGAGTTTGACCAAATCTCCCAAACCGGAGAGTTCGAACAATGTACCACAAATGTGTGATTGTCTTCCGAAGCAGGGGATTCTGCTTGTTGTGGCTGTTTCACTTCCAGGTTTTCCATCGCATACTTGGCTGCGCCGTTCTGATGAGGACCAAAGAGTCCGAAACGCGTGTCAACGGTTGCTTCGACATATGCGGGCTAGACCGATAATTTTGCTTGTTTTATATACTATTTCCCCGCGATAAATTTCCTCTTTGTAGTTTATTTCCACGGTCCAGGATCTCGCGGATGGCATTAATCGCCTCCGTGGTCAGAGTTTGACCAAATCTCCCAAACCGGAGAGTTCGAACAATGTACCACAAATGTGTGATTGTCTTCCGAAGTAGGCGATTCTGCTTGTTGTTGCTGTTTCACTTCCAGGTTTTCCATCGCATACTTGGCTGCGCCGTTCTGATGAGGACCAAAGAGTCCGAAACACGTGTCAACGGCTGCTTCGACATATGCGGGCTAGACCGATAATTTTGCTTGTTTTATATATATATATATATATATATATATATATATATATATATATATATATATATATATATATATATATATATATATATATACTTATATATGGGTGCATCAGAACAACAGTGGTTCAAGTCCAAAATTTTGATTTTCTTTTTTATTCTCGATTCAGTACCCGCAATACGGTTCCTTTTCAGAGCAACAAAGATCCAAGTCCACTCCTAAATAGTTGCCTTTAAAATGCCACTAGATTGGTATTGCTCTGAATTAAAAATGAAAATGTTCAGAGCAAAGGTGACTCAAGTCCTATTTTTCCGGTCAGGACACGTATTGCTTCAATTAGTGGATGTGACTAAAAATTCAGTTAATTAACTGAAGATTCAAGTCATTCAATTCAAACGTAGACAACCATTTTCTTTAATATTTAGAGGGAATGTCTC
The DNA here is from genome assembly GCA_030704885.1 of Cynegetis impunctata. Taxonomy (NCBI): domain Eukaryota; kingdom Metazoa; phylum Arthropoda; class Insecta; order Coleoptera; family Coccinellidae; genus Cynegetis; species Cynegetis impunctata. Next base: position 465,014 of record JARQZK010003657.1, read on the forward strand.
AAATGTTATGGACTTTCGAGAGATTTCCTTAATAAAGAAGTGCGTTGGAAAGAAATTTACATCTTTAGCAGCGGTAAATCGTGAGCCTCTGTACCTACATGCAACGACGAGCCATAACTTTAGTAAAGAAGAACGATAAAAAATCGCTTCTACCTTTTATACCACTTATTTTTCATCAATTTCATAAAAATCTTCCTGTTAAAATTAATACAAGAACATTCTTCCAAGATGGTCAGGATCAGAGTAATCAGTTGTTGAGTGATGAAGAGTTCAACAACGAATACCAATTCGACGAATAGATTAGCTAGTTTTTTTAATATTCATGTTAGAATTTTTTTTTATATAAATTTTATTTTACTTACTTGTTTCAGTCTAAAAACATCTGTACAATCCTAATACACACAAATTTGAATTTGTAACTCTACAATTCAAATTTATTTTCTGTAAAATTGTAAAAGAATGTTTTCAGAGCAAGTGAAATAAATAACATAAAATCTTTTAGCTAAATTCAGTTTTATTCTTGTGACTTGGATTAAACAATGCACCTTAATATGAATTCGTACAGTGCAACACTGATCTAAGTCCATTTTTTTTTCTCAATTGATTGATGAGTTAGGTGTTTTTGAATTTATCATTCATGAAGTATTAGAGAAATAAAATTTAATATATCACCAAAAAGAATATAATGAATCCAATTTGAAATAAATAACAAGAAATTACCTATAAACACAAACGCAAATATCTTAATTAAACAAAACTTTGTAAAATGGACTTGGACCACTGTTGTTCTGATACACCCATATATATATATATATATATATATATATATATATATATATATATATATATATATATATATATATATATATATATATATATATATATATATATATATATATATATATATATATATATATATATATATATATATATATATATATATATATATATATATATATATATATATACTCAAATTAGTAGATTCTACAATTCTGTTTCAATGTAGAAATTACAATGTAAATAATAATAGCTAGGAAGGTTGATGAAAATTGTTTGATTCTACCACAATTTACCAAATTTTTTTCTTCAAATTGACAGAATTGAAGGCAAAGTGTGCAAGTGAACTAGGTATGTAGGCAACAAGGACACGATGTTTTTTTCCCAAATAAAATGGAAATAAACCAACTTCGAAAGAAATACTGGAGAATGCAAAACGAAACAGTTATATAATTTGAAAGATTTCGTCGCTATCAAATATAACAGCAGTTAAATGTTTTCAATTTAATCAGTTTATTGTATCCCACAAGGTTCTGTTTTGGAGTCTGATATTTTCACTCACCTAACATTTTGCTGAGATCTGCATTGTGTAGATCGGGATTTTCGTCAGCTAGCTTCTTCCTTTCAACTTTAGCCCAGACCATGAAAGCATTCATCGGCCTCCTGATCCTAGCCTCCTTTGGCACTTTTTGTCCCTGACCACCCAACTTTGGCACGAAATTAGTCCTATTCTGCGCGAACACTGGTAAAGAGTTATCCGTGTAGTTCGCCCGTAAACCGTAACGATTTTCATACGAACAATATTCCTGATAAATGTTTGGTGACATGTCGCCCCACATTTCCTGAGTCTTCGGCATTGCTTGTGTCAGCATCTGCGATGACATCAGTTCTTGTTCGTGGTAATCGTACCTGGCGCCTTGAAGGTAGGACAGTAGAGGCGACGGAGAGTTAGAGGGGGAGAGACAATTCCCGTAAGGATTGGTTTGTGGAGAAGGAGTGGCATTGTCCATCAACCTGCAAAAAATAAAATTGTGTTAGAGTCTTAATCAACAATACGCATAAATTCAAATAAAACAAAAAAATACCAGTGTTCTAATTATCCCTACAACAAAACAGTATCCTGTATTATAAGAAGAGATGACCCCAGTTCTGATGAACTCATAAAACCAGAAAAAATAGTTTGAAAAAATAGTTTGAAAAAAACAACTTATAAACGAATAAGTCGTGTGTAACTATGTAGCTTTCAGGACAGCGATTTTATAATTAATAGTATATTATTCAACGAGCGGTAATGTAGGTCATAACTCACGCAGATGAAGTTTGCGTAATTCATCAAGTGAGTTATGACCATTACCGAAAGTTGAATACTATACTTTATCTACGACTATAACAATAAATACTAAGATACAAATACAAATTCACAAAAATTAGGTAGTATTAACTTAATTTGAAAACGTCAGAATTATTCAAGTGACATTAGTAGATGAGTGACGGACGATTTTACTTGGGATCTTAGTAGACTATATAGTGAGTTATAGCAGTGAGTTATTATTACTCACTCTGTTTGTTAATAGATACTATTAATTGCTAAAACGCAGTTGAATAATGAATATATTATTCAATAGGAGTAGATAAAAATATGTAACAGTTATTCTATTTCTATTACTAACATTATAGGTATTTTCTAAATATTTTCTTGAACAACCGACAAGTTCAACCTATATAATATACATATGGGAGAAATTTACTTATACTTTCTAGAAGTGTTATTTGTAATAATAGGAATAACGCCAATACTGAATAAAACAATTCTTATAGTAGAGGCTTCTTTCGCTGAATTTAGTTCTTACTTTACAGCAGTGGTTCTCAACCTGTGGTACGTGAACCCCTGGGGGTTCGCCAAGTGTTGCCAGGGGGTTCGCGGAAGAATAGAGAGCAATAGCGGCACTTTATGAATAAAATATTCCTTTCAATTCAGCAATCTCTGCATCGACAGAAAAGCATAAGTCAATCAGAGGAAATTGGGTATTCCAGAATGAAAAACATTCATTAATCTTTCTATTGTCAGTACGTTGAAATCCGATTTTAAAAGTGAGACTCTCATCAAGGTTTTGTTAGATATCATCAAAGTTTTTCTGGCGTAGCAATCAAATTTGATTATAAATAAAATTAAAAGACAATAATTAACAAGTGACCTATAAATATGCTATGTCTTTTTGAAAGGTGGTTTCTACTGTTTTTGTTCTAAAACAATTAAATAAAGAAGATTTTACAGTTATTTATGTGCATTTCATTGTCACACTAAATAGGACCTTTTTAACTTCATTTTTCTCATGCGAGGAGAACTTTAAAGGTTCTATCCTAGGGGGTACAATAAGTGAATATATATTTTTAAGGGGTACGTGATGAAATTGTGCATATAATCCACAATTAGTTGATAATATTATCAAAAATAGTAGTTTCAATTACGAAATCCCACTTTGGCATTGAAAAAGACTTCATTTAGAAGTGTAATATACCTATATGTGGATTTGATATGAAATTCTGTTACAAATCTAAACGACAATTTGAAAATATCTCTTCCATTTGTTAGACACCAAAGCGGAATTTATTGATTTTTATCTGTCTGCCAATCTTCAATAATAGACTCATGTAAGACTACAAGTGTAATAATCATGCATTTTAGCGCACTACTTGTAGAATCTAGAAATCTGAAGAACAACTCACTGACCCACTTCAACATTCAATATAATATTTATCTTCTTCAGGGATATTCAGCTGTAGTGTATTTGTTAGTTTTCCTAAAGCGTTATTCACAATAATTCTAGTGTGTAGTATATCCTCAGTTATGGCAGGTCGAAGTACTCTCGACGGTGAAACTGTCCCTGTTTTTGTCACTGTAGATAATTTATAGTTCGGTTGACTACGGTGGTTTTATATGATTGGCTTAGCCTATACTACCTCCTGATAGGTCATGCTTTTCATAAGTTTTGTTAATTTATGATAATGCTAGTGTCTAGACTCTGCGCTACGTTTGATCAGTTTCTCATTCGAGTTAAAATTAAGATGCATGTGGATCTCTACGAGATCTTTAAATGATCTGAGATGGTATCTTCAAGTCGAACATAATGATCCTGTTCTCTCAAATTGGATGATGTATCATCCTAATGTGTTTTCTGAAATTGCTGCAGCTTCGATTATCCTGTTCTGTTACTCCATTTATGTCTTGAATCCTCTCTTCTTGATGTTTTCCTCAGTTGGTCCCACAGTCTTTTCCAGAGCAGCATCTGTATTCTATGTACGTTTGTTGTTATGAATCTTTGCTAAATCTCAGTCTTTATTAGATTATCTTGGTAGATTTGTAGTGTTATGGTCACTTGGTATATTCTCAATTATATATGAGGCTTTTCGATGTACAAGTGTACTCTGTCTATGAGTGTCTTCTTTAGTTATAGTGGTTTCTTTTTTGTCAGTTCATGCAATCTTGTTAATTATTGGGAGAGCTTTACTTCTTGGTGCTTTCTCTATATAGTTGAATTTCTTCAAAATATATATTCCTATATTGGACTCCACCAGCACCAGATGGAGAAAAATTGTCTTGATGGTACTTCAACCATCACACCATAGACGCCTATGAAGACTTCTAATGTAGTTGTGGAGGAAACTGATGAAGTATTGACTATTTTCCAGGCTATAGATTCTTTATATTGTAATCATCATAGTTAAATATAGTAAAACGTAATAAGTAAAATAAGCGAGTGGAATTGAAAAAAACTCAGGTTCATAAATGCAGTTGATGTTAGAAATGTACAATCCTATTTGCTTGTGGTGAATGTGAAAACATTGATGCTAATTTCTGTTAACTGAATCACTGAAAGTGTTTCTTGCAGTTAGTTATCCATTCCCTCATTGAAACTATCTTATATCCAATATTTCTTGAGGCCAATTACATGAGTTGATAATTAAACTATCAGTTTCACTTGAAATATTATACTTATTAAATGATAATAGATTACGATTAGTTATTAGCTTTTATTATTTGAAAAACCTCGATAGATTAAATGATTACACGTTTATATGTTACAAGTCGTAGTTTGATTTCACCGATAGTATATAAGGATAACATTGTAGCAGTCAACAAATACCTGAAAAAATAACCACAAATATCAATAATTTTTATTTTCATAGCTGATATAGGTTATACTATTTCAGTGTATCGAAGGAAAGCAGTCGGGGGTAGTTTTTTTAATCCATTTTAGACCTTCTAGACCACGATTCTCGAAAAAATTTTCATGTCTGTCGAAACTTTTGAAAAAGCCACGAATGTCGTGGTGAAACGTCAACTTTTTAATAAAATCGAGTTTTCTGAGATTCACCAAGCCTGTTATTGCTAATAATTATCAAAAAGTTATATTATATATATATATATATATATATATATATATATATATATATATATATATATATATATATATATATTTGGTTACTGGAATTTTTTTCGTTACAGAACATAAATATCAACATTTGGGAGAATTTCTGCAACCGTCGCGTCGCCAGTTTTACGTACCTAGATATATCTAAGTTTCATATGGATAACCTTCAGGGTATTGATATCACCAGCGGTTTGCTTCACATGAGCTGGAATTTGATGGTATCTGGGTTTTTTCGGGGCAGAACGAAAGTATCAAAATTTGGTTGAACCAGCACCAGTTTTACGTTTTATTAATATTTCGTTATTTTTTCGTAGTTTCTGAAAAATTGCCAAACTCCACAGCTTCTGTAGATTGAGTTAGAGGTTTGAAGTTTGGTACGTACGTTGAGGTTATGTTGACTTGAGATCCTTTGTTAGTTTCAACATTTTTTCTCTACCACGATGCATTTTTTGGTGACTATTCCGTTCGACGATGCACTTCGCGATTTCTTTTTCACCATAAAGGGTTGAATTTTAGTATGTGTATTGAGTTGATGTTGACGTAAGTTCCTTCTTCGATTTCAACTGTTTTCCTCAACCACGAAGCACTCCGAGAATTTTTTTTCAATAAAATAATTATTTTCTACATTTTAATTCAGTTTGATATTTGAGCATGATATTTAAAATAAAATTCAATCCGTGAGAATCGCATCTCGACGCGTTGCATTTCGAGCGAAAAATACGACCTCAGTGATTAGTTTTTCAATATTCAAATCAAATCAAATCAAATCAAATATGCTTTATTGTCTTAAAATTATACATCGCATCGACAAAGCGAAAAATATAGGAAATAAACAATGTAAAACATAAAAATAAACACACATCAATCGAAAAATATACATACTAAACAATGTAATACCTAGAAATAAAAATCACACCACATTTCCAAAACAAATATATACAAACTTCACAATAGAAACGAGAGTGTCAAATCCTCCTCAATCGAAGCTGGTGTGTTATTCAATTTGGTCATATCGATCAATCAATGCTCAGAATAGTAGTCCTCTATAGAGTAAGGGTACGAACAGAACGAGTAAGTCGAGGTGGAGGTGTAGCTCGCGGTGGATGCCACTAGTTAAGTCTCGGTCGATGTCGACCGCACACAACGAGGAGGTTACCAGCGATGCTTAGTCGAGCCAGTGTTGCCTATTTAGCGACTTTGTCGCTAGATCTAGCGACATTTTGTTTGCTACAGCGGCTTGAATTATGTGTCAAAAAAATCTAGCGACTATTCTAACGACTTCTAGAGTTTGAGTTTAAATGAAAAAATTAATAAGTATTTTAACTATCTTCATAAAATATGTAATAGAAATCTATCTCTATATTCGGTACTGCGTTCCGAAATCGGATATCATTCTGTAGTCTAGTCAAAAAGTGCTTTTTTGTTCAACTTTTTTCAACAGTCTCGGAAAAACATGAAGGATATTGTCATTCGGTTCGGAATAGAATGTAGATGTTTTTTGAAAAAAAACACAGTTCCGCTCGCGAAATTTGTAAAAGTTATTAACAATTCACTGAAAGATCAAAAAGTGGTTTTCTGCAACTAATTGAGATTTTTATGTCTCGAAAAAGATTCGAAAAGAGGAGGAAATTTCCTATAGTGAAGTCTCAACTTCCGAAACTATAGGATAAATATTTATAATTTTCTCAGAGGGGTGAAAATACGGCCAAAAACGGCTAATCTGGCTTTGGCAAGGCACGCTCATTTTGAGCACTTTAACAATAAATATTATTTTACCATATTAAATAGGAAAGTTAATGAATGAATAAATTCAGGCACTCACTGGATAGTTAATGAACAATAATTCAGTGGTAAAAAAATTTTATAGCAAATTTTCAATTAGTTATGCAATAGTTAATTCATAATTTTTTGCTGCTTGAACATGAACATTACAAGTGTGGTAACTGTTAAACTAAAGATGTGAGATTTTTTTTTCTTTCTTGGAGCTAGTTTTGAGAGGTTTCACAATAGATTCTTGTTGAAAGAATTCAAAAAATTTCATTCTTAAGTTCTTTATTGATAATTTACGTAGTCTCAAAATAAAAGAAATTAAATAATCATGAAATTTTTTTTATTATCTTATTAACAACGCATTTGTTTATAATAATTTTTCATACAATAAGAGATAAAAATTTAAAAAAACTTTATCAGCTTCCGATGGTAAAAAACGGATTTATTGAAATTGTTATAAAAAAAATTGTTTCTATTTTGGAACTACGTAATTTGTAGATAAAAAACTGAAAATTCAGAAATATCGAATATTTTCAAAAAGGATCTATTCTGAAGCCTTTCAAAAATAGTTCCAGCGCACGAAATGTCAGACACAACACTTCTTGTATGCGAGCTGCTGAGAGTGATGACAACACTGCCTTGAACGCACCAATCACAGCGAAGAATCCTTGTAGACCGCGCGGTAAGCATCCATGTAAAACAAACTGATTTGATTTTCAAAAGCATCGCTGTAAACCTCTTTAGTGGCATCGCGCTAAACCTCCACCGCGACTTACTCATTATGTTCGCTCCCATTTAACTCAATGTGTTTGTTTTACATAGATGTCGATATCGACCGCGACCGCGAGCTACACCTCCACCTCGACTTACTCGTTCTGTTTCTTACCCTAATAAGGTCTATCAAGAAAATAATATTTAGTTCGTTTCCGAAAATTGGTCAAGGAAGTTCTAGATTTCAGTTTCTCTGGAAAGTGATTGTAGATTTTCTTAGCATTGTAAATGATGGACTTTTTTCTTAACTCAGAAGAAGGAATAGGGAGGTGAACATGATGTGCCGAAGATCTGGTGGAATACTCGTGCTGTGACACCAAGGGTACGGCATGAAAATACTTATGAATCAAGCACACAGATTCAAGTAAATATAAAGAAGGAAGCGTTAAAATTCCATTTTTCTTGAAGTAAGGTTTGCAATGAGCCCTATTTTTCAGTACAAACATTTAACGAATTGCTCTCTTCTGCAATTTGAGAATGGTGTCAAGTTATGAAGAATTACATGAACCCCAGAAGGGAAGACCATAACGAAGATGAGATTCGAACAATGCAAAATAGGCACTTCTTCTAGATGCCGTATCTAATTCACTTGAGTTGAATTTAATGGCAAAACAGGCCGATGATAATTTTTTAGCTAAGACATGCACATGCTGTGAAAATTTGAGATTATTGTCGATAAAGAGGCCTGAAAATCTGACAGAATCGCCTATTTTAATGGCATGGTTTTGCAGGAATAGATCCTGGGAGTTATCTCTATAAAACAAGGCGACGGTTTAATCTATCTAGGTTGAAGCAAAGTAAGTTTGCATCAGACCAGGACTTGATCAATCCAAGATCAATTGAGGCGTTCAGCGCAAAAGTGGACTAACCCCAAATAAGAACAATTGAGTAATTGGCCATTAAAAAAAAACAGATAAATATAACATTTTATTTTACAGTTATTATAAAACCTGGGTTCTCCGTTTTTTGCATACATACTGAACACAGTGGTAACTTTCAGTATGCAAGCAAACTTCATTGTAAAAATGGAAATATTTGATTTTGATGTGGGTTAGTCCAGTTTTGCATTAAATTATATTAAGTGTTTATAAGGATAGTATTTTAAGGAGATTGGAAATTATTTGGATAACGGTTGGATTAGGCAAAAATTTAGATTTTTTTGAAACATTTTATTAAGAATCATCATTACTAGAATAATCTATTAACGGTAGCTCTTCTATTGCATCAGGATCAGTTTAAAGATTTTTATAATATTCGTGATACAGGGGGGCATAATCTAATAAACTGAGTGAGTCCTCAATGGATTTATGAAATTTCCATTAGGATAAAGGTTGTCTAACTTTGTTAGCACTGTTGAGTTCCTCTTACTTACTTCAATTTCGTTAAAATGTGAATATTTATGAAAAATCTTGAAAGGATGCTTTTAGATAAATCGCAGCCACTGGATTTTTAGCCATTCGACTATCGATTTTTTATCAGTGGTAGTTTTTAGGTTTGTTATATTTGCTTCCAAAGTTTTTGTCGAAAAGAATTCATCCTTATCCATTAAAATAACTTTAAACGGTTTTTTTTTCGAGCAGCTCTAATAACATCAGTTCAATTAAGTGGCACAAAAATGTTTTGGAAATTGTTTTTTGTTTCTCCACTAAGCCAAAGTCTTGCTCACACGGTAAATAAGAATGGCCACTAACCGAAAATTTATGGTCAATTTCATTTACCGTGAACTCTGGATTGGAAACTATGTAAGTACTGACATAATGTAGACAATTTAATATTCCTATTCTGTCCCCCACACTGATCGGAATACATTACAAGTTTCTCAGTTTTAACAAAATTTAACTAAGCAAAAACGGACCAGCCCGCTTTAGTCCATTTTTACATTTTACTATAATTAAAATAAGGCGATGCAAGAACTAATTCTGTGCTGCCATCTAGGTGATATATGCAAAAAGTGGATTAATCCATTTGTGCTTTATTTTCAATGATGTTTAGGGTACATTCTAGCTATAAAGTTAAAAAATGAAAATTGTGGGTTAGTCCACTTTTGCGCTGAACGCCTCAATTGTCATTTCATAGTGCAGCGTCGCAGAATTGGGATTGCTCCAAGTAATACTCGTATTATCCGCAAAAAGCGTAATTTCTACACTGATCTTCAGATACGTAATATAATTTTTCGAAAATAATATTTGAAAAAAGATTTGTTTTTCTGTCTTAATCCTAAGTAATATAATCCATTATATTACTTGTTTAAATATTTGAGTACAAGTTGGTAGATATTATCAATTACTAAACACGTAAAACAGACAAGAATTTCTTCATCAATGAATATCTCTGTTGTGAAACCGTTAATCAGTAGATATTCAGTGTTCTTATTTTCTCTTTTCAAATTCAATGAGGTGATAGCAACCTTAAATCTATCACTATTAGTGTGAGTAACAATAAATTCAATTTGTTTAACGATGATAGTTAAAATTAAACAACAGCACAATTCAATAAATTAACAACGTTCGATCAACGACTTCGCATACCTGTACACCATTCCGTTATTAATTTTCAATTTGTAATTCACGTCTGCAAAATGGTATTGTTGTTTAATCAGACGGTGATGTGGCATTGAACAATTGAATGTATGCATACTGGTACAATTGAGACAAATCTGTTATGTAGATTTGTCTGCCAGTATAGACGGATAGGTTAAGAAGAATTCTGCATTCCACGAATTGAATGGTATTTCACGATTACTTTACAAACTACGTGTAAAGATTGAAAAGTATGTAAAAACATAAAGCTATGAGATCATTTGATAAACTAATCATTTTGTTAGATTTTTTCAATATTGTGAATTTGTCTATATTAAAAAATTGATTTGAATGTCTATTTTATTAATATGAACCTATATTTATGCTGTTTATACTTTACAATAGTTTTATAAAGAAATAAAAAAACTAACTTTTAACAGGTTGGAATAAAAATCTATTGAGTAAATGCATACCTTTAATCACAATTATAATATAATATATTCGAGTTAGAAAATAGCCTCCATGAAACCAACTGTTGAGAATCCCTATACATCAATAAATATAAAAGTTCCGGAAACCTAATAATAATAGTAAGTTTATTGTCAATACATACAAAAGTTTTACAACAGTACTTTAAGTAAATTCAATTATTTCATGACAACAAAACTATAAGATGCACCTAGAAATAGCATTTCACAAAAAAAAAACAATACGAAATTCCAATCAAAATCAAAAAAAAAATCACAAAACTGACAGCTTCTACTATAAACGCATCGAAACCACAAAGCCAGCGGCAGTCTGTGGTATACTCATTAGAAAACCTTAAACAAATCAATAAAAACAAGTAGGTTCAAATCCGATACACAAGAGAAAACGAAACTCAAACCTTGCATCGAATCACGTCATGTAACCTCCACTATCAAATTCCATCAAAAATTTCTTGGCAGCTCTAGTAAAACATCTAATATTCTCAATACCTCTGATTTCTAATTGTAAGATGTTATAAATCCGAGGCCCAAGGTATTCTGTGCTTTTTTGGCCGAATGATTTCAATGAAAATGGGGTTCCATATTGAATGCCTCTCTGACGTGTACCATAACCGTGATCTATAATTGACAAACAATGTTTTGATCTGTGAACTCTTGTTAATAGTACAATAGTGCAAAAGTCTTTCTTAGGTTCAATACTCCAGTTTCAGCATAAAGAACTTCTGAAGAGTAGGTATTTGGTTTCCTATAAATAATTTTCGGGAATTTCTTTTGCAGTACCTCTATTTTGTATATGTATTCATCACAAGCCGATCCCCAAGCCAGGATTCCGTAGGTGAGTCTCGAATTTATTAACCCATAGTATATTCTCAAAAGGTAACTGGCGTCAAACACATCCCTCAGCTGCTTGAAACGATATAACATGCTACGTAGGGTAGCTGCAACGTTTTTCAGGTGGTGATTCCCATTAACGACCAGATTGAAGTAAACCCTTCTCCTCTCCTTAATCTGTTCAATGTACCTACTAATAACTCTGAATGTATTGCTTATTGTTATTTAGTTTCTCTAGGAACCCCTCTGTTATGTTCAATCTTTCGTATAAATAGATTGTTTTGTAATACCATAATTTAGTACGAGATGAAGTCAATGTTATAACGAAACGCGTTTACTCAATAGATTTTTATTCCAACCTGTCAAAAGTTAGTTTTTTATTTCTTGATAAAATTATGAATATGAACTTTCACCAAGTAATTGCCAATTCAATTCAATAAACAATAGTACCTACTTCTGATTTTTTTCCAAATTTTGTATTCCTTGAAAATGCCTAAATTTTTATATTTCGCTGTCATGATCTGAGTATCGTCATCTTTGTCACATTTTAAGGCTATAAACTTAAATAATTTTTCAATGAGACGACTAATACGTTGTATTTTTCAAACTATCTTGCAGATTTTCATTTTTTTTCCTTATTCTAATATACATTTTCAATCGTTCCATTTATCGTGCTTGTTTTTCAATTTCGTCGTTCTTTACGTTTCAGCTGTATTATTATCCAATGAATATTTAACTTTTTATTAAGAATTTACCTACATGTTTGCAGTTTTTTTTGTTTTTCCCAATAAGTGAAGAAATATAAATTTTGTAATTTTTTTTAATGAAAATTGCTGTATTTAATTTCCATCCTATAACATTTTTATCTCTATTCTTGTGAAGAATTTTCGTCAATTTGTTTTATAGATTCTTTCTACTCATTCACTAGGCAAGGAGGAAATGACGATAAACATTTGGTGTTGTCGAATGACTATAAAAATATCTTAAAATGTGTGAATTTTAATTGTCTTTAAAATATTATCTTACAAAATATATTGCCCTGGGTCTTCTTTTTTTTTAAAATAAGTTTTTGCTTAATTTTCCGAAATGTGTAGAGCAATTAAAGTTGTGTTGTGAAAAATTATTTTGTATTTCATTATTTATCGTTATTATCGGAATGAAATTTGTTCTCATATCTATACATCTGTATATATATATATATATATATATATATATATATATATATATATATATATATATATATATATATATACCTATATATAATCCGGTTCTTCCAAAACCTAGAAATGAATGGTGTTTTTATATTAATAATTAGATGCAAGCAATTTTTCATCATCAAAAATGATCAAAGCGAAGTTTTCACAAAAAACATCAATTGGTATTGGGTTTTTTCCACATAAATATAGTGAACCTATGAAAAATCAATGCAACACATATCAGCTTATGATATTATCTAAAATAGCGAATGATGATTCATTGATAGGTATCAAGATTATTCATCACATTCGTGATTTCATAACAGATTAAGCAAATGTTCCAAGTTTCGAAGTAAAACAGCATTCGAATTTTTTTAGCTCCTCCTACATTGGGATAGTTGAGGCGTGAAATTTGCAATACTATTTGGTATTTGTAGTTTATAGTCACGAATTATAGGTTGAATGTAGGAGTAAGTAACCAGATTGTAATCATCCTTGAAAAAGCAATTGAAGTGGATCTTCTGTAATAGGAAAGAAGCGAGCAGATGGTTAGTAAATTACGGTCACATCAAGAGATAGGTACCTTGGTAAAAATATGAATATCATTGTGGTATATCTATATTTTCTTTATTACTTTCAGTTAGTTAAAAAGTGAGTATCACTATGAAGATGGAATCACTACCCACGACTGGGTATATGTTTATATATATATATATATATATATATATATATATATATATATATATATATATATATATATATATATATATATATATATATTTATATATATAATATATAATAAATATTTTTTTATATATTTTTTTATATTTATATATATTTATATAATAAATGTTTGAAAAAGACACGAATGTCGTGGCGAAACGTCAACTTTATAATAAAATCGAGTTTTTTGAGATACAACAAGCCTGTTACTACTAATAATTATCGCAAGATTAGAAATAGTTCACAGGCAACAACAATTCGAATGAATAATTATATATATATATATATATATATATATATATATATATATATATATATATATATATATATATATATAAATATATATATATATATCATATATATATATTTATATATATATATATATATATATATATATATACATATATATATTTATATATATATATAAAAATTATATATATAAAAATATATATATATATATATATATATATATATATATATATATATATATATATATATATATATATATATATATATATATATAAATATAAATTGTATCTATTTGTTCTTGGAAAATAGAATGGCCTCTATAGAAGAGACGCAACTAATTTGTTAACCATGTCTTTATTTCGAATAACTATTATATTATTCATCAAGACTCTAAAATCATCAAAATGTTATATAATATCAGCAACCTACAGCTAAGTAGGATAGACATTATTATATATTTTCAGAATACAGCATGTATAGGTAAATAACCAAAAGCACAAATTAAAAAAACCTCTCAATAGACATTACAGACTCTCTTCAGAAACACAATATAAAAGAAATATAACAATAACTAAGTCACTAGTAGTATAAATATATCTTTAGTTATCCACATAGCATCAACTTTTTTTTTTTTTTTTAATCATTAATATAATAATATATGAATATGTATATATATATATATATATATATATATATATATATATATATATATATATATATATATATATATATATATATATATATATATATAATTATATATATATATATATATATATATATATATATATATATATATATATATATATATATATTGACCTAATAATCAAACTATTATAAATTCCAGATTATATAATGGTATCATTTTTTGTTGATGAAGATTCTCTATGTCAGCTGAGTTCTTAATACGTCTTCATATTGAAAAAAGCAGATTTAAATTAATTTCAATACTGAGAAAATCATATTAAAGTGATATTTTGGATTGATGAGGAAGTTACTTGATTGTAATCCATAAAAATATTATTGGAAAGACACATGTTTGATTTACCTACTATAATTAAATTTATACATAGCGTTTCGCCTTGCTGTGGCTTAATAAGAGGAGTATCAGTTTATATACATTAGAATATATATATATATATATATATATATATATATATATATATATATATATATATATATATATATATATATATATATATATATATTTATATATATATATTTATATATATTTATATATATATATATCTATATCTATATATATATATATATAATATATATATATATATATATATATATATATTATATATATATAATATATATATCTTTTGAGAAGTATTAGCAATAACAGGCTGGTTGAATCTTTAAAAACTCAATTTTATCAAAAAATTGATGCCTCACCACGACATTCGAAATTGAAATTTCTTTGACATTTATTGTTTTGAAATAATTGAATAAACAGGGCTGCTTTGAATATGCTATTCAGTCTAATATTTATATTCAAAATTGTAATTATTAGATGGTAAGGGAAACCAAAAAAGAAATTTCAATTTCGAATGTCGTGGTGAGGCATCAATTTTTTGATAAAATTGAGTTTTTAAAGATTCAACCAGCCTGTTATTGCTAATAATTATCAAAAGATTAAAAATAGATCACAGGCAACAACAATTCGAATGAATATATATATATATATATATATATATATATATATATATATATATACCTATATATATCAGGCGCGGATCCAATCCAGAGGGGGGAACTGGGTAAATGTTTCCCCCAAATGGCCTGGGTCCCACCTAATTGTTTTGATTGGGAGCTTCTCGATTTAACATAGCCCAAAATACCAGAACCTTTTGGCTTTTGAATATCTAAAACTTCCCCCTCCAAAAGTCTGGCATGGATTCGCGCCTGATATATATATATATATATATATATATATATATATATATATATATATATATATATATATATATATATATATATATATATATATATATATATATATATATATATATATACATATATATATATAACTATTGTTTTAATATGTTTATTAATTCACAACATGTATCGACCTAATCCAAAATTATAATTATTCAAAACAATTCGTCGTAGATCCTAATTCCAGAGACTAACTATCAAACAAATGTGTACATTAATCGAAAAGTGTGGCACTCAAATCGACCTCCAAGAAGGGTGAACGAATACATAAAAATAATCAACCTATTTTGTTTCGTAACTTTCTTATCATTATTGTGAACTTATAAATTTGATAAGCTCGTGCTAGTCACCTCGGGTGAATTGATATCAATAATAATTAAATTGCCGAGGATTTAGAGCATATTTTCAGGTACTTCACAAATGTATTTCATATCAAATGACGAATTCTAGAAAAATGCGAAGTATTTGGTGCCACTATATCGAAGCATGGTAATCAGAATAACATTACTTCAATCATTTATTATTAAATAACTGTAAAATGCTTTATTTCATATCCAATAACTTTCAAATTTATAAATAAAAGAAACGGTGTACTTTATGAATCAATTAATCTATTCAATTACTTGAATCACAGAAATTTAATTAACGAATGAGGCAATCGGTATTTTGTAACCATAGATTCTTATAAAGAGGCAAGTAAAATAGATGTGGCTAGAGATCTGGTTTTATTTTGCAGCTACGGATTTATTTCTTTTTCAGTTAATGAATGGATATGTTGAGTGAATTCATATGGATGTTTTATTTTTATTATTTTTATTACAGGAACATCAAATTGCTCACAAAATGAATGAAAATGGAAGAGTATTTCGAAAACACACTAAGCTAGAGATCCACCGGAGAAACAGTTTTGTTGCTGTTGCGTGTTCCCGAAAATGTTCCAAAATGTTCCTTAATTTTCTTTATTTTTCGGCAACAAATGTTGACTGTTCCTACTTGTCGCCGGTTTCCATTTTGAGCGGTAAACTTCAAAAGAAAATAGGAATTGTGTGTAAACAAATCCGTGTTGCTATCGCAGTGGAAACGTATCGAGAACGCAACTAGTAAACATTCGTGTCGCAGTTTTTCAATCGTAAGGGTTTCAAAATGTTCCTTTAAATTTCTTCATCTTCCGGCAGCAAATGGTGATTGTTTCAACTGAACAATATGCAACTATTGAAAATTTTGGATGCTTCAGTAGAAACAAAAAATTTACGTATGTTGCCATAAGTTTCTTCTCTTGGCAACAAGGAGAAACATTCAGCAACAAAATGTTCTTCAACGTTCCTCCTGTGGAACTGTAGCTTTATTTTCATAGATATTATAGATGTGTTAAGGTCTGCCGCACAAAAGCAACTTGACTTGCCGGTGATCAAAACTTGACGTGATAAAAAGTCTCCGTTGTGACTTTACCGCCAAGCACATGCAACTGAATAATAGTTGCCCGCACCACCCAGTTCGACATGGCTTTTGTTGCTATTTTAAGCCGAATATTTTTCAAGGATCAATTGCGTTAGCTCTTTGAGGAATTGAGTGTGTACCCAATAAAATTCTTCAATTATTTCCAAAAGAGCATCGGGAGTTTTGACAATTGGTTGAAAGTACTCATACGTTTGGCAGGTTTAAATGAGTGCGCTGTATATTGCTTGGAACCTAGAGGCAACTGTTCAGTCACTGGCAGAATAGGACATGTCTCAATTTTTTAGTTACTTCGACTGAAAAATCACTTTCGCGACATCAACGCAATCCACGGACGAACTCCTTAACTCAATCTTGAGGAGCTATGGAGGTGTGCAAAACTTCAAAAACCAACGGACAAACAGGAAATATCTACATTAACATAAGAGCGGTAGAAAAAACTGTTGAAAGAACCAATACCCACTTTCCCAATATAAACTCAATTAATGTACGAATTTTCAACCCTCTAACTCTCTCTAAAAGCTGAAGGAGCTGTGGAGATTCGCAAATCCTCAAAAACCATGGACAAGGCAGAAATCTCTACATGAAAATAGTGGCGATTAGAAAACAAAGTTTATTCATCTGAATGTACTCCCTTGACATCAACTTAATCCAAATTTTCAACTCTCTAACCCAGAGAGTAAAAAAATCTTCAAGAAACATATACCCTGCCAAAAGCTAGAAAGTTGAGTTTCAAATATGCAGCTTTTACTTGATATCCACATCTTTCAACATCGGTTTGAGAATTTTCCACTCCACTGAAGGTGTTGAGTGTATATGGAGGCCTCGGTAGACCAGCGGTGAGGTGAACCGCCTTATACCGTTTGTAAACCGAGGATTGTGGGTTCGAGTCCCACCTCGCTCTTGGGTGTTAAGTATGTCCGGAATTTAGTGGTTATTTATGATTAAAATTTGTTGGGTAATGTACATAGTTTACAAGTCCATTGGCCGTTCGGAACCGGCGTTGAACTATAGGTCCCTCGAGTTAAAAAAAAAAAGTGTATATGTTCTAGAATTTTTTGTTGTCTCTGACATTTATTCTGTGAAAAGTATATTTTGAAGCATCAATCATAATTTTGAGCACGGACTTGAAAAATGCGTGCTAGAATAGTGTTTTCGTATACATTCAAAAATAGCATAATTAAAAATCAATTAATAATCTCATTTATACTTGTAAACCCCTGATGTTATCTTTATTTTTTCAGATAATTTGAATACAATTATCGGTTGGAAAGGCGGTACCTATTTAATTGTTATTTAATATGGAATTTTTGATGTACTACCTACCTATAAAGGATCAATGAATCTACAGAACATTAATGTCATATAAATTTGCATAACGTTCATGTATTTTGTTTTATACTGAAAAATATAAAGTAATGTAGAAATACTCAGTTAAAATTACCGAATAATATAGAATATTTCTGAACGAGAAATATAAACTTCTATCGTTGCTCTCAATTATGCAATTTCAAACAATGAATATATTAGAAAAAACTTATAATATCGTTAAATATATGTTGATTTCAATTGTTGAAAAATAATGTATTAACTTATTAGTGAAATCTGGTGCAGTTTCATAGGGATATGTATTTGATTTATTCACATACCTCTTGAAGTATGGACATTTATAATTAAATAAATTTCATTGAATGAGTGTATTGGTATTATTAGTTATGTATGAGGATACATACTAAGGTTTTATAAATGAAAAAAATGATGATATATTGTATGAAAAGAAGTGAATCCTATATTCAATAAATAATAATGAAGCATATGTTTCTCATAATTCATTTTCCTTATTTCACTTCTTGCTTTAATTCAATTTAAAACTATCGGAGTTTATAGCTGAAATATAAAAGTATATAGCCCACATTATTTCTGCCTAATATCTTAATGAGGATAATAACAAGTACTTTATTGATCTCCCAATTTGGCTCAATTTGAATCATTGGCTATAAATTTCAGTATTTACTGTCAATTAGTATTCGTTTAAAAAATAATACTGAAATAAAAATAGAAATAATACAACGAAAACACTTTTAAAATATTGCTTGTTGATTTATCCTATTTACCTTTCACTTTATTGAATTAAAATTATATTTCCTTGGTAATTTTAATAATCCCTAGTATCGGATATTATGGTAAGTCATAACGTAGTGTTTCTTGAAATTAAACATAAATATGCAGAAAACAAATATCTAAATCATATCAAATAGTTTATTTTAAAGCTATTCTGCTTCATAAAAATTATTTTAGTAGTTACAGCTACTAGTTTTCATTTGTGCATTGATGTTTTAAACAATATATAGAAAACTATTGATATTTGGAGTATGCACGCACAAAATAGATTAAGTATATTTCTATTTCGAGTTGCTATTCTCTTAGATCCAAAATTTTTTCTACTTTTTCTATCTTTCATGAAAAATTTTTTACCAATAAAAACCACTTAATCGCAATTTTCCCAAAACGAATAGACTAATGTGCCTCATCGAAAATGAAAGAGAGGTGCTAGGTTTTTGAATGTCTAACTAACATTTTGGAGATATCATTTATGCAGTTCCAATGATCCTCATCATACTAAATGAGCTTAATGGTATCTAGGGTTGTTTTTGAGGTGAAATGAAACCATCAAAATAAAGGTGAATTGGATTAAAATTTCGGCAGGTCCAAATTGTGGGAAAGGAGCCGGTACAATAGCAAAAACTGTTAAAAATAGTTTCTAAAAAACGTGGAGATCAGTTATGAACTCAAATTCAGCTCTTTAGATCATTTTGAAGGGGGTATTGGGTGCAAGGATTTTTACTTCATTACCTACCCTCTAGAACGTATTCAAAAACTACTCCTACATCTCACTGTTTCTAGGAAATTACGAGTAAAATAATACCAAAGTAGTTAAAATATATGTGTACCAAAGTCATTGATACATTGTTAATTTCCAAGAGAAAATTGATTTGATTATTGAAAAATAGAATGGAGATGTCTATATGAGCCCCTATATCGAAAATATTGAATTTATTCATAATCATTTGGTGTATAATAGCAAACGAAAAATCACTTCAATTCAAGAACACACTATAAGAAGGAATGGTTAGTAAAATCTTGCAAGTAACAGCTATGCTGAGGCTTGTAATTAATTGAATTTATTATACTTTCCTTATATAAAAAAAGCCAGATTAGTTAATTATTCATGCTTTAAGGTTATTTATCGAATGATATTCCTTTTTCGAATTCGGAGAAAAAAATTATTATATTATCAAGGAGTATTTACATTCTAAATCATCAATAGCTTCAACAATCTTTCAAAGTTAAACTCAGTTGTCCATAGAAAATTTCGAGAATCAATTAAAAAATAACCTGGTGATGCAGTATTGCTATAAATTTCGAATTGGCAAAAAAGTGAATGAACCCAATTACAAGAAGTATGTTAAACTTAATATTAAAAGGTGCAGCCAATATTCAGAAATTCTTTGGGTTATTATTTTATACCTACACCCTTCCCTATTTGTCACGATTTAGAAAAGATTACTTTAATTTTCTCTTCGAAATAACCGTTTCAATTGAAACTCTGCTTTGAAATCGGCGTTAGACAATTTAATGGAGTTTCCTTCTTGCTCTAACCGGAAGTGTGGGCTGCGTGACAGGGGCTTGGCTGGTGCTTTTTTTCGTTACGATTTAATTATTTGGAAGTGTTTATAAATTGATTCTGTTCAGGTAGGTGAGTAAGGAGGTGATGTGTCGAAAATAAGAAAGAGATAGGTGACTGAGTCAGTGTTATTGCTGTACGAATAACTTCATGAAGAATAATTCGGTCTAACCTATTATAGACTCCAAATTTTAAACATTATAACATATTTTCATAAAAATTATATACAAACTTCACAATAAAATCGAAATTGTCAAATCCTCCTCAATCGAAGCTGATGCCTGTGTTATTTAATTTGGTAATATCGGTTAATCTATCAAGAAAATAAGATTTAGTTCGTTTCCGAAAATTGGTTAAGGAAGTTATAGATTTTAATTCCACTGGAAGGTTATTGTAAATTTTCTTAGCATTGTAACAGATGGACTTTTTTCTTAATTCAGAGGAAGGAACAGGGTGGTCAACATGATGTCCCGAAGATCTGGTGGAATACCGGTGCTGTGACACCAAGGATAAGACATGAAAATACTTATGAATCAAGCACACAGATTCAAAAGAAGGAAGCGTCAAAATTCCATTTTTCTTGAAGTAAGAATTGCAATGAGCCCTATTTCTTAGTGCAAACATGTAACGAGTTGCTTTCTTCAGCAATTTGAGAATGCTGTCAAGTTGTGAAGAATTACATGAACCCCAGAAGGAAAGACCTTAACGAAGATGAGATTCGAACAATGCAAAATAGGCAATTCTTGTAGATGCCGTATCTAATTCACTTAAGACGGATTTAATGGCGTAACAGGTCGATGATAATTTTTTTGCTGAGACATGCACATGCTGTGAAAATTTGAGATTATTGTCGATAAAGAGGCCTTAAAAATCTGACAGAATGGACTATTTTAATAACATGGTTTTGCAGGAATAGTTCCTTTGAGTTTTCTCTATAAAGCAAGGCGATGGTTTCATCTGCGTTGAAGCAAAGTAAGTTTGCATCAGACCAGGGCTCGATCAATTCAAAATCAATTATCATTTCAGAGTGCAGAGTCGCAGAATAAGGATTGCTCCAAGTAATACAAGTATCATCAAAAAGCGTTATTTCTCCACTGATCTTCAGAAACGTAATATCATCTATAAATAACAAGAAGAGGGCAGGATTTAAAACAGAACCTTGGGGGACACCGCTAGTAATAGATTTACTAGCAGAATTGGAGTTATTTGTCCTTACAAATTATTTTCTACTTTCAAGATAAAACTCGAACCAGTGTAGCGGAATACCTCCGACGCCATAAAAATCCAGTTTCCGTAATAAAATTTGGTGACTAACGCAGTCAAATGCTTTAGCATAATCACAGAAAACCGTAGCTGTGTAGTGCTTGTTATTGAGGGATGAATGGATATTGCTCAACATAGAAAACATAGCATCAGTGTATATTTTTTGCGTTAAAACCCAAATACCTATAAGAGAAGTAAATTCGATATGCATTGCCAAAAAAAATATTGTTCAAGGTACGTTCATTGCAAAAAGATAAATGTAGAATCAGTATCTATTTAGCAGCATAGACGATAAATAAATATAATGAATGATAATCTTCTGATTGAGTAATAAACAATATGAGTTGATTGTTTTCATCTTCTACATTATATATTCGATATATTAAGTATTGTAAGATTGGTATCAGCGATACTGCAGTTCAAGCAATATTACAGTACGTTTCAGATTGACCTTCTGCAGATTTAATTAGATTATTAAATTATTCCGCTGAACACAATTATTTTTAATTATTAACACTTATGAAGAATGATGATATCTGAAATAACAGTCAGAGGGTGTTTGTAATTGGATTATTTTGGTATTAATGATCTTCTTGGTTATTCTTTTTTATATATCAATTTATGAAATGGTTTAGTTTTCGTGAAAAATTTAATTTAATTGGAAAGCTACATCATTAATTAAAACATCAAACTTATCGTTTATGCCTTTTCAGGACTTATAAATACTCTTGAAAATATCGGAAATTAAATATATAACTCAAACCTTAAAGTTGTGTTCAAATAAAACTATATGGTCTAATGCTCCCAAAAGAGCGGAAATTATACCAAGTAGTAAATATAAAGTAACCAATTATAGACCAATCTCTCATAATAACAACTTTGAAAAACTTTTCTAGGAATAATTTCATAATAGAATATATAATTTTATTCATATAATGTGATATCAAAAAAATTACTAAAAAAATGAAGGACACCCTACTGCGTAGCACTAGGAATGATAAAACCCCTCGGCGCATGTGCACGTCAATATTTTTTGAATAAAATCCGTGAAAATTTAGCAAAAAAATTCATTGATTGACTGTCGAATTTAAATATCCTATCCCGGCTCATTTTGCTGCAAATTATGAATCAAATTGATAAGATGGGAAGCAGACACAGACGCAGAATCAAGCTGAAGCTATCAACGTCGCTTGGTAACCGTGGCACACAGAGCACTTCGACGCATGTTTTGTAGGACTTCGTACATAATATCGACCTTGGCGCATGCGCATGTCGTAATGCCTATCTAAAAAACGCTATAATTTTTTATTCTTTGTTGGGAAAAAATAGGGAACAAAACTTCTCTTATGAAATCATATGTGTTTTATCGATATCCATTAGAATTTTTAAAATCAGGCCAGATCCCAACTTTTTGTCGTGAGACTATAACTCCTTTAGCTTCGCCTCGGGGTAAAAACAAGAAAAGGGTTACTTAGATGTTTCAAACTTTTTTACAGATTCAATTGTTTCAAAACTAGATAAGAGTAAGCCAATATGTATATCATATCTTGATTTCGCTACAGCGTTTGATACAGAGCATCATGACTTTTTATTAGATAAACTTTAGGACTAAAAAATATGAACTTTTAAATAATTATCGTAAGGACTGACAACAAAAGATCAGGTTTAAGTAAATATAAGAAAGTTTCAATGGGTGTACCACAAAGCACTATCCTAGGCCCTCAATTCTTTATTTTATTATATTTATAACCTAATCGATGGAATGCAAAAGGATGCAATTATATTATATACTGATGATACTATATCTGTATATATATAGATATTTCGTCCGAGGATACCTGGATTGAAACAATGCATAAAATGAATGAGCATTTTGATAGGATGGCGGCATATTTAGCGTTAAACAGATTTCAACTGAATATTTGAAAAACTTCATAGATTGATATATTATGGTTTCTTGATAGTGTTATTATTTATGTATGGCTGAACATCATGAGAAAGAGTTTATAACAACAAATTGAATATATTGCAAACATTACATAATTAGCTGTTGAAAATTATTAATAAAAATAAAAATACTTTTTGAATCCAATATAAATTGATTTTAAAGCGAATATTTATTTTTAAATCTCTCCAATATCTACTGCAATCCCATTCTAAGAGATATGTACATAATATCTTACAGTTGGGCAAGAAATATGAGTTATAATTTCCGAAACTGAGGAAAAGTATAAGTAATAAGATGAGTTATGTGATAGCTATTCCTGCATTTGATATACCTAATGTGTTCAAAAATGGAAACATGAAAAGTGTGTTTTGAGACATAAAATTAAAGATTTAGTGAGGAATCATTATTAGTGTAGGGAGTTCTGAATCTTAATTTTTATGAATTTCAGAGTTTATTATATATGTTTATACATATGGCATATATAAATATACATATATATATATATATATATATATATATATATATATATATATATATATATATATATATATATTAAAATCTATGATATGTCTCAAAAGTCTGACTCATTTGAAGAATTACATCATGAATAAAAATAACTTCAATTTATCTTATATTTAGGAATCATAGATAATTTTGCAGTGATAGGAAATCACAAGGAATTATAAATAAATATATATATATATATATATATATATATATATATATATATATATATATATATATATATATATATATATATATAAATCAATCGCAAGCAATAATAATATTACTACTGCTTTGAGTTACGATACCCGAAATTATGAAACATATGTTTTTTTCAAATCTTGGCTTTAGATCGTGACATTTCTATTCAAGTTTTATATAGATTTTTAGCTAAGTCTAGAATAAAAAAATTCAAAATACTTACTTCACTCATTTGCTTTGAAAGCAAATCTGAATTCCCTTGAAGTCATATCTGACCTAACAACTAAATCACCTGAATAATATAATTGAACCTAGAACAATTTTCAAGTATGTACGCACGTATTCTCAAACCGACTGAAGTCGATTCCGAAAATTTCTTATCTGATATACAAAATAATTTTTGATAAGCCAATTTCATATCTCACGTAAGATAGTTTTTGCTCGATAATATTTTTTTCTTCTTGAGAATATCTGTTACCCTATTTACATGCAGCTACTGCGTTGCTACCCGCGCTGTCCTGCCCTGAACGATTTCTAGACAGCCTCGAAGGCAGTGGCTGTTTACATATTCTCCAGCAATGTATGATGTTAACCCTCAGCTGGTATCGTCATTTTTACTTACGTAACTGGTATCTTCGGGTCGATTCTGACCCGATACTTTCAAACAAGGTTGAAACGTCCAAATTACAAAATATCATTATTTAATCAATTTTGAGCAATGTATACGACAGGTTTGAAAACAAAAAAATCTTGGATATAAATACACTTTATTGTAGCAAAAAAAATACAAATACTTCCTCTGAAAAAGTGTAACGCAATATAATCTTCAACATTTTAACTGAAACATCAAAATTTCAAAAAACCAATATAATTGGCCCTCATACAATATATTTAGCCTTCACATTCTACAGAAAATAAGGAAATAGATTCTCATTTAAAAAAACGTGCAATAACAATTGCATAACCTATCACTCGCTTCTTACATTTTTCAAATAATGATGTAGCTGTGCTCTGAAGCTGCTTCAAACACGTGCCCGTTACACTTATTACACTTCGTAAAATATATACTGCCATTTTTCGATTTACACATGTAACAACTTTGTGGTTCTTTGCCCTACTTACTGCATCGGGATCAGGAGGTCTGGGATGAGAAATTGACGGCCTACTTTCATTCGTTGTAGTTTCGTCGCATTTTAGGGCTCTTTGCCACAATCTTCACTGCTCAAGAACAATTCACGTACTTTTTCGACATACTGCCGGCCGTCAATAACGAGAAAATCCAAATTGAAATAAATTCAAAACACACATACAACTGGTATCCTCGGGTCAAATCTGACCCTAACGCGTACAATTCGACATTTGCGATGCTCAAATGGAACTGGCGTCTGAGGTATCTATTTGCACGAAATATTTATGAGAAGTCACGGAACCACAACCACATAAGTCCAAAAGCGCTTGTCCTGTGATGAAATGAAGATGCGCTGGGTCAATTCTGACTCGACGATACCAGTTAAGGGTTAAGATTGCTGACGACGGCGCTCTATATTTTAGGTTTGCAAAATTATATAATTGAATTAAAAAGAAATGTGGTATAAAAAATTATAAGTGTGAAGATATCTCTCGGATACTTTCCTGAATCTTTAGTTGTAAACTCATTCTCACTTGCGTTTTATACTTTGATAATGTTCTTGTATTTCGCATTTTGAATTAATTTATAATTTAACGCGGAATATCGGTAAAATTATTTCATGAAACCCGACTCGTACTGTCTTTGATTTCTGTTCGAAATAACCAAGGAAGCTTAATCCGTGGCAAGGGCATAATCAACGACAGCACGAGCAACCCGTTTACAAACACGCAATGCCCACTTCCCTGCTCACCACCACGGAATTGGAATGCATGTAAATAGGGTATATGGAAGAAATAGAATATTTTTCAAATAAAAATTAAATGTATATCTACAATTGTAGATCTTGTCAGACATTTTATCATTACTGAGATATCAAATATGTCAAGAAGTACTTAAAATAGTATGGAAAAATAAAAATATGAGTTCCTCAGCACAAAAGAACCAACTAAAAAACAATAAAGAAACATAATATAACTTTATCTTATAATCCAAAGATAATGAAATAAAATACCTCAAATTTTAAAAGTAAGTGAATAAACCTGGTTCAACTTGTATTGATTCATTGGTGGTGGAGGGAACGGAGGTTAAGGATAACGTTAGTATTGTAAATAGTTTGAATGAACACTTTGCACATATAGGTGAAAAAATAGTAAAATCGTTAGCGGAAGACATTTTACAGAGGGATTTAAATGGACAGTTTGAAGAGATCAAATGTAATAAGGTAATGAGTATAGAACTCACAAACGAGGTTGAAATTGATGAAACCATATCGGAACTCAAACATTATTCTGCACCGGGGTATGATGAAGTAACTGTTTTTGATATTATAAATTTGAGGGAATTTATTTTAAAAACGTTAACAATGTTAATAAACAAGGTACTTACCACTGGAATATTTCCACAAGAACTGAAAAAGAGCAGGGTAGCTCCAATTTATAAGTCGGGCGATCCAAAGTGTATGAGTAATTATAGGCCGATCTCAGTTATAAGCGTTTTTTCAAAAGTAATCGAAAAAGTTATAAAAAAAGGATGACATCTTTTATAAATGACAATGTTTCATTTGATAAGTTCCAATATGGGTTTATTAAAAATAAAAGCACCTTGGGCGCTACTTTTGATTTTGTTAACTACATCTGTAAGGCATTAGATGAAAAGAAAATTGTTATAGCTGTTTTTGTCGATCTAAGCAAGGCGCTTGATGTGGTCAGTATAGACATATTGCTCAAAAAACTTTCTATCATGGGCTTTGAGGGACCTATATTTACGCTTATTCAATCATATTTGAGTAATAGATATCAATATGTGAAATTAAACAATGTGAATAGTGATTTGCTAACAAATTCCTATGGAGTTCCGCAAGGCTCTGTCCTTGGCCCTCTTTTATACTCCTTATATGTTTTAAGCCTTCAATGTGCAAACCTTTAAGCCTAATATTTTGCCTTTGCCGATGACACAGCATTAGTATACACGGGAGAAAATGTGAATAAACTTATACAAGAAGTTAATGAAGATCACGACTCATATCTTAACTGGCTCTTCTGCAATAAGCTGAAAATCAATGCTGACAAAACTAAATATATGCTCTTCAAGCAAAAAAATAAGCGGATATTATGATCAACAATACAAATCTAGAAAGGGTTACCGAAATCAGATATCTTGGGTTAATTATCGATGAATCGCTTAATTGGCAGAACCATTTGAACAAAATTAAAGACAAAATCATTCCAATGATTCCCATTATCTATAAATGTCGAAATTACCTATCAGTTAAAACAAAAATGAACGTCCATAATGCCTTCTTTCTGTCCCATTTGCGCTACCTACTGCCTGTGTGGGGTACGTGTTGTTCAACTAGATTTAAAGAAATTAAAATTTTACAGAACAAAGTCCTTAAAATTTTATTCAATTATGATATACCTACAAGTACAGATACCCTATACAGTGAACTGTGTCTCTGTAGGTTGGACAAGATATTGATGCTTGAGCAAGGTAAACTTATGCATAAAATAATTTTAGGGAAACAAAAGAGTAATACAAATATAACATTTACCAAC
Organism: Cynegetis impunctata; assembly: GCA_030704885.1. Classification (NCBI taxonomy): domain Eukaryota; kingdom Metazoa; phylum Arthropoda; class Insecta; order Coleoptera; family Coccinellidae; genus Cynegetis; species Cynegetis impunctata. Next base: position 493,452 of record JARQZK010003657.1, read on the forward strand.
GAAATATATAACCATAATACGCGTAACATAAATAATGTATATGTAAACTCTAATAGGATAAATCTGGGGCTTTAGAGCCCAGTACAATGTGCGTCTAAACTTTATAATTATTTACCAGAAAATCTAACATTGATAAGAAGCTACAATGTATTCCTTAAAAACCTAAGAATTTTTCTGGAAATAGAATAAAGTAAAATGTGATATGTTTGCAATTAGTTGTCAAGTAAACCTTAGTCATCTGTAAATTAATATTAAGAAAAACAAATGGAAAAATAGTATATTGTTGAATCCTTATAATATTTTATCTCGAGGCCAGAGCTTTTGGCACTGATTTGAGAATGTTATAATACATTATTTTAAATTTTTATTGATGAAATAAAAGTTCTTTTCAAAAAAAAAAGTGTCAGGTAGGTAGTTATAGTACACACCACGAACAATGTTTTAATTATTTATCGTACTCTGACAGATCCATGAGGAAGACTACAACAAAATATGCGAAATATAAATTCCTCAAAGCTTTTCAATCCTCAAATAAATGAATTATCTCCATCGTTCTCATTTAATAAATAAAATTGGAATATTATGCGAATGAAACGCCTTCTCGAAATTGCTAAATCAAATTTACGCTCCATAAAAAGTAGCCAGCTTAAATACAGCAAAAACAGATGCCTTGAGGAAGAAGACCATTATAATTCAAACGCAAAAAGAGAGAACACATTACCAGTCTGGAAATTTAAGAAGCCGGAGAACTTCCAAAAATTCCGCAACACTAAAATCGGGGCGATGAAAAAGCTGGATTTCGCAAGGAGTGAGTTTTTCAAGTGGAAATAATTCACATATGATACATGCGATGCTTTGGAAGCATCTCACGTGCAGCATTCGAGACTGCTCTCTTTTTGCTGGCTAACTGAGATCTCCAGAAAAGGCTTTAGCGGTCGTTTGGATTCGCGCCGAGGTATTGGCTAATAATTAAGACATTTGCTACACGATATCACGTTTATATCCAGAGCCAACTATGTTAATGACTACTGGTTGAGAAGCAGTTTTTTAAAATGATTTCAGGTATTTTATAAATGTTTGGGGTTGTGCATTAAAAGTTGTCGCAAAAAGACCGTAAGAGCGTGCTTATGTCTCTGCCTGTTTATCTCAAAACTGTGATGTATGACAAACGGGTTTGGACCTACGGGAATATATTTATATAATTTGTTTTATCGAATGGCTTAATGTTGATGAACATCTACAGAAGTCTTGACAATATTAATTGCTTGGTTTGGAGAAACATATTCGACGATTATTCATTGAACGCCTGATGGATTGTTAAGTTATACAAGCCAGATATTTTTAATTGAATTTTAACTAAGTAGTTTTACCATAAGCGAGTACTCCGCTTCTGGAGGGGAGAATAATTGTTAATAATATTGGAGAGAAAAATGTTCATACGATTCTCACTTGACTATTCTAATGTCTTAAACGGCAAGAAGTTAAGAATAATTAATTATATTATCCCATAAATAAGTATAAATAGGTTCTTTAAAAGCACATACTTTGAACTAAACGACTAAAATATAAGTCGGATCTTCAGATAATCTATCTGGAAAAAAAATATCTCTGCATTTCTCATTCAGGGCATAGAAATCTGTTTTACATGGTGAAAACTTGAGCATGTTTAATTAATGACATTACAAAGGAATAAAAAGTTACTGTAAACAGGTAGAAATAAAATATATTGAGTAAACGCGTTCCGTCATAACATTAACTTCATCTCGTTCTAAATAATGGTACTGCAAAACAAACTATTTATATGAAAAATTTAACATAATCCTGTAATAATTGAATGTTCCTAGATAAATTAAATAACGATATGAGAAATTCAGTAATTGGTAGGTATATTAAACAGATAAAGGAGAGAAGAAGGGTTTACAGCAGTCGGTCGTTAACTAGATTTCCGGATTTTTAATATTTATTGATGTAAAGGGATTCCTAATAGTTGGTTTTGTGGGAACTGTTTTTGAACTACAATAATTGGAATTGAAAGTATGGTTTTCTTGAGTAAGATGTAACGCGTATTTAGAGTTAGTTTTCTGCTTAATATAGCTACGTTGGTGTTCATTTATTCGAGTTTTGAAATTTCTAATTATACGTCCTCAACATCAACTCAATACACGCATCAAATTTCAACAGTCTATCGTAAAAAAAATCACGAAGTGCATCGCATACTTATGGCGAAACTGATCGAGGTGCAATTTGAATGGAATAGTTACCACAAAATCAAGCGCGGTTGAGAAAAAAAGTTGAAACCAACAGAATATCTGGAGTCAAAATAAACTCAATGTAGGTACGTACCAAACTTCAACCCTTCAACTCAATCTGCAGAAGCTGTGGAGTTCAGCAATTTTTTAAAAACCACGAAAAAAAATAAATCGTGGTCTAGGAGGTCTGAAACGGATAAGAAACTAATCTCGTACCTGACTGCTTATCTTCTATACACTGAAATAGTACATAGATATTTTCCCATAAAAAAAATTATAAGAGTGAAATTTTTTTTAAAATTCTTTGAATTAGAAGGTTCATGTGTATGATATTTCGTAATCAGACATTCTATTAAAGAGATTTTTGTATCGATCAATCAGAATACATGGGGATAAATCATTATAGTACCCCAATAATTTAAATGGATAAGCTCTTTAAAAATGATTTGAAAATAAGACTAGATTACATGTTACTAGATATACAGACTTGAGGGATGTTTTAAATGAGTGCCGTAAAACCTGCCAACTTTGCCCAAAGGCTCCAACTTTGCCCAATATAGGCGTTATAAAAACATGGATAATTTTAAATTTGGCAACGTTGTGAAACAACACCGCTTGGCCGTTATGCCGAGCGAGGTTCTTGTTTTCCGTTATTATCGTCCAAAACGCTTGGTAGGTGGGTTGCTGTGAATAAACAGGTAAGGATATTTTGATTGAATTTTAGTATTTTTAGGGTGAAAAGCTAAGCATCAGTGCTCAATGTCTACTAAGTTTATGTTAATGAAATTAAGATTGCGGGAAGGTGGATATGTGATTCTCACAATGCAGTAATTGTTTTTAGGTTACACTGCCCAAGGTATTATATTAGTAAACAAAAGTATATGGGCAATGTTGCCAGGCATTTTAGGTCAAAAATTTTTTTGTATTCCTTATATAATTTGCATGGTTTAATGCAAATCATGACTTTATGGTATAGTACTAAATCCTGGGACATATATAGTGGTGCAATTTCCTACAAAAAACTCTATAAGGCACTTTATAGGAACAATTTTGGAAGTCTCTCAGATTGATGACAATTTTACTGTGAAATTCCTTAGGAAGGCTGGAAAAATTTCCAGATATTAATGGCATTTCAGACGTGACATTTCTAAATATTGTAGAACGCCTAGGAGCCCCTACTGAAAGCAGGAGAGGCTACTATTTTTTTAACGAACACCTCCAACCATATAATTTATTTTGATTTTTGTTGATGTTCCTTTTTTAACTTTAAGGATTTGTATTATTTTGAATACTGAAATATAATATGTTATTGTATCTACTTATATGATTATATTAATTACCTGATAGATTACTAAGAAAAAAAACCTTATTTTTTTATAGAATAATATTTAGTTTGAAGAAGTTATGTTTTTTGCCATTTTGACGACAAAATGGAAGATTTTGATATAAATAAAAATACTTTCTAACATATTTTTTTTTTATTAATATAATTTCAACGCCTGCTTCATGCCAAACCTTTTTATGAACTTAATTGATGGGCAAAGTTTGATTAACGTTTGCCAAATTGTCTCCAAAAGGGAATTCTCACAGCCGGGTAAAGTTATAAGATTGACAGGTAACTTTGCCCACCCCTAATTAATATTTTTTCCTAGTACATGGAAAATGCTATAAATAAAGTGATGATTAAGAATCATTTCCATCATTTAGGTTGTTCTCCATATCCATGTAAAATGTGTTTTAGCATTTCATTAAAAAAGATATATTGAAAAATTCTGATTTTGCTGGGCAAAGCTGGCAGGTTTTACGGTAATGAAGTTTTTTGAATAAAAACAACTAATAACGTATCACTCAAAAATAAACCCCATTCTCTTAGTACTACTATCTTTCAGAACCCCATAGTATATGATATTGAAAGTTTCATATGATTTTCTGATTCTAAAATACTTGACTTGATGATTTGTCTTCAAAAACACAAGTACAGGTAATTTCGTCACGATCTAAATTTTGGGCTATGTACAATAATGTATTATTTTATTTTGCAGAGACTAATCTATTCAGTATTTAACCTTCTCAATAAAAATAAACTAAGTAAATTACTTAATTTTTCAATACCATTTAATGTTATCTTCCATTTCATTAACTTATAATGACATCGTATGGAAATTTTCTAATTGCATTAATAAATTATTCAAAGATGCACCAGTTTGTTTACATATTCTTGTCAAATTGACAGGGTCATGAATAAGCCAGCATAATCTGGGTATTTTCAATATTCAGACCTTAAATTTTATCTATTGAATTATTCGATAATTAGTCGAAATGTAGGGCGTTCTGGTTCTGTATTTTTAAATTCCATAACCGATTTCTTGCCTATAACTTCCAGAAGAATATTTGATAGAACTATATCACTGAATGAAAACGTGTATACGGTAAAATATTATCTGTGGAGCCTAAAAAAAATTAATTGAACATTTCATGAAGAAAATAGTTCAATTCAGTTCACGATAATCAAATTTCTAAAAACACGTACACCTGAGGCACTTCGATATCTTTAAATCTTGAAACTCAATTGTTTTTCCTTATACTGTATAAATTTAATAATCTATGACCCACAATTCACACTTAAAAAATCACGTGATAGCGAACCGTGAACTTTTTGGGTTTAAGTCCCATTACTCGTTATAGGGGAGGAAAATCCCCCCACCACTTCTCTGCGTATAGATCCCAAAAATATTATACCGACACTATATATATATATATATATATATATATATATATATATATATATATATATATATATATATATATATATGTATATATATATATATATATATATATATATATATATATATATTGTAACGGGTCAATTCACCGAGTGACTGTAGCCACTGCATTTTGTACTGAATTGTTCATTTAGGTACCGTGTTTCACGCTTCACTTTCCTTTGCTCTATGATTAATGAGTTGCGTAGAAAGAGAGTATCTAGTTAGTGTCGAATCTTTCTTGCTTTTAGCAGCTGGTTGTCGAACTAATAACATCGCTAGATATTAGAATTATATTCAATATAAATTGAAAGTTTGTTAAATTTTAGTAAAATTTATTGAGTACCTGTGGCGTCTGATAGACGCCACTTGGTTAGAGCCGAAATCCACTTGGTCTGGGTTTGAAGCCTTGGCTAGAGCTGGAAACTTGGTCTGGGTTTGAAATCCACTTGGTCTGGGTTTGAAAAAACTTGGTCTGGAATTAAAATCCACGTTGTCAGATCACCTCACCTTACCTGGAGCTAATATCCACGTTATAGGAAGTTGGAAATCCACCTTATCTGGAGCTACCAAGAAATCAGAAGTACAATCCGCCTCAAGATCACAAGTCAATGGAAAATTAAATAAGAAAAACAATAAAAAGATAAGTCTCACTTTATGTAAAGGAAAACAGTAAATACCTACATTTTACCTACTTTGTTATTATTCCTGAGAACAAACCTAGAACAATTATATGTTAACCAATCTCCCTGCTAGCCATGGCATAAATATCTAATTTAAAAGGGAGGTTGGTTACATAATTGTCTATCAGACGCCACAGATACTCAGTAAATTTCACTAAAATTTAACAAACTTTCAATTTATATTGAATATAATTCTAATATCTAGCGATGTTATTAGTTCGACAACCAGCTGCTAAAAGCATGAAAGATTCTTCATTCGACACTAACTAGATACTCTCTTTCTACGCAACTCATTAATCATAGAGCAAAGGAAAGTGAAGCGTGAAACACGGTACCTAAATGAACAATTCAGTACAAAATGCAGTGGCTACAGTCACTCGGTGAATTGACCCGTTACAATATATATATATATATATATATATATATATATATATCTTTACATAATATAAAATGAAGTCGCTTCCGCTGTCTGTTTGAAGCAATTGTCAGTAATATCAGTAATAGATAGAGTAATTCAAGAGGAAGGTTTATATGTATAATACATAAATATTATAGTACAGACCTTACGAGAAAGATCGATTTATTTCGCCATGGTATATATCTATCTCCTAGGATAACCCACAGCCACCATTTTCATCTTTTATATATTACAAAAAAATATGTGTTATTTACCAATTTTTTTTATAGAATATAGTATTATTACTGATACAATTAAATACATAACATACGTTGCACATGTCATGTAGATCAAAACTGTCATTAACAGCATATCATTTAAATGGATATCTTAGAACAGGGATTTTCAAATTGGGGGGCCTACAGACCTGCCAAGGGGGGCGTGGGCCATTAGTATGACTAAGGACCTTAAATACACATTACTCGCCTTTATACCCTATGTATTTCATGAAAACTTCTGCCGCCATTTACGCTTTCGTCAAAATGGGAAAAGCATTATTTTGGGTCAAATATTTAAAAATTTATATCCCAAAATTGCAGAAAAGGCACTTTAATTGTATTTGCCGTTTTTCAGCACCTATTTGTGTGAAAGAGGATTTTCTGCTGTGGTAACGATAAGAACCAAGTTTCGAAATAAACTTGATATGGCTAGTGATTTGCGCTGTGCCACTTCTGTAGTTAAGCCAAGAATCGAAAACCTTGTAGAAAACATGCAAGCTCATCCATCACATTCAGATAAGTAGATTTTTAATTTAATACTTAAGTTAAGCTTAAAGAATAATAACACTTTGAATTTCGAAGGTAGTTCTGTTTTTTTCCGCATGTTATTTTCATGAAATTATTGATTTTATTTTATCAGGACAAGGGGGCCGCAGATATAGTAAGGGAATTCCTGTCTCAAGATATCAGAGAATCATAAAGCAGAGGTATGGGCGTAGCACGCATCAGATTCCGCGGATTTATATTTTCGCGAATATCACCATAGATAGATAGTTATAATTTATATGGCAGAACAACGTTTGCCTGGTCAGCTATGTATGAATATCGGTATAAATTAAATATCTTTAACATTAGCAATTGTTCAAATTTCAATATGAATAATAATACATATTCACAAGAATTAGAATATTCCTCATGTTGTCCGGAAACTGTTTTATTGTACTCGCAGAATTCTTACAAACTCGTCCAAAGTACAGTATTTTCCGGACTTGTTACGTAAGTTACCATTTTAGTAAAAATTAGATCGAAATTCGACACACAGAAGACAGAGCTAACAAAATCATTTTATCAATTTATATGCCTCCCGAACATCTTCACAAACAACGAAGTTAATAATTGCTTAACATTACGGTAATTGTTTATTTATGAATAGTTCCGTCTCTTTCTCATCGTAAATACCGATAATACGATAAAAATACCCTTTAATTATAATCTATTCGAGAGAAACAATTAACGTTTCGGTATAAAAGTTATTATCGCAACATATGAATATTTTCCTTCAGTCGGTTTTTCCTTGTTTTAGATGCAAATGCATATATTTCCTCTCATAACATCGGTTGGAAATAATCTGAAAATTTATATGGCGTTGATGTTGGTGAAACACAATTAATCTACGCAATGTTAGAAATAATTAAACGCTTGAAAAATTATGCTTCAGGATTTCAGTGTATTATTACTACGAATGCAAATTCAACTCAGAATGCGGATCTAAAGGAGTTCATAATGAAATCTCTGAATACTTGAGTAATTATTTATAGAGAATTTAACATGCATCTGATCTCACATTGAAGATGTTTTACTCGTTTTGGATTGATGAGTCAGTTTGAAATAGAGATCTATACTGGAGCCAACTTGAGAATTCCAAGGAAGTAAATAATGCTGACAACTTGATCGAAACGTGTCATACGATCTTTTATTCTATTATTGGTGTCACCTTAACCTTGTCCTCAGTTGAGGACAACCTACTTTGGATTTTTTTCCTATGAAGTACCGCTTGCTCTTACTTCTCTGTCACATTGTCCTCAGTTGTGAACATCATATTCTTCCAAATGAATATATGTGCTGCCATCTTCAATCTGATCAAAAAAATAATCATGCATTTGAAATATGGGATTCCGAAGGGTAGCTATGACAGCAGTGTAGCGCTCTACTGTTTATTTTTTGTTGGCTATATTCGTTAGACCATGTGTTTGAAAACTGTTTGTTTACGTTCAAAATTAGTGTAGACTTGTTCCAAAGCAATTGCGTTAGGTGATTTTTGTGCATACTGTAATCAGCGATTTTTGAAAGTGTAGCGTACTATTTTGAAGACATTGTGAACTAGCGGTAAAGGCAACATCTAGGTGAATATAAGAGCACTTTTATTTTAATTCTGCAAATGTCAAATTTAATACACTTCAGTACTTCGAAAATGGGCGCAAAAATAATATAAATATATTCAATGAAATAAATAATGGAAGATATTGATATTTTACCATTTTTAAAATATTTCAGAATTTTTTTTTCCTCCATCAGCTCATGATGTCCTCAATTGGGGACATGTCATAGTGTCCAAACGGAGCATTTTGAAAATCTGAATTTAACATCAAAAATTTTCAAAAAATCATAAGTTGCATTACAGTAAATTTCAGATTTTTCGCTTCAATAGTTTCAATTCGTGAAAGAGAAGGTTAAAATAAACTCTCCTATCACAGTAGTGAGCATCCCTTATTTACGTGAGATAATTTTGGCGATTTTGCTCGACGTCTTTTCCCCTCCTCGAAACTCACGTGAGATTTTTTTTAATGCATATTTATTATGTAGATGAGTTGATCTGTGCTCGATTCCATTAGATTCATTTGAAGAAACCATTTTTTATGATGTTTTCTATTTAAGATTATTATTCAATATTTTTAATGACGTAGCATAGAATCACAATGAGAGAATTTTTTCAGTAAAAATTATTAGTGCATTGTATATTTATTATAAAAGGTTATAGCATTATTTTTTATGAATAATCTTCCAGTATATGAATAAGAAATATTCTTTCCAAGAAAAAATTTATTAACTATTAATAAATATTCATTAATAGTTAACGAATAATGTAAGAAGGATAGTTGTTCATATTTAATGCATGAATAAATTGTAACAAATGTAATTTATTTGTAGTTAATAAATTCTTCTATCAGTGCATAATAGCCATATTTTTGTGAAGAAACATTTTTTACTTAATTGAACCCAGTTTTCTCACAATTTTATACTGTTTTTTGTGATATTTGCCGAGACCAGCCCCTCTCCCACGTGAGATTGAGTGAGATTTCTCTCGACTCCCTCCCCCTAAACAGCTCACGTAAATAATGGATGACCCCTAAGCACCAATAAACAGAATTCGAGTTGATATGATACGTGTCGATCACGAGGTTAGCATGGTTCATTTCAGGGGAATCTACAAGTTGCACTTGATATAAAATTGAATTTCTAACGTTTGTAGGTGAAAATTCATATCAATATTGCTTGGAAGAGACATTTTTTCAATCATAAAATTTTAAATCTAGTTTATGTTCAGCTACAACTGTGGCTTCAATAAATAGAACTGGCTACAGAAATCTAGAAAACTCAATTTATGCGGCTTTAAAAACGTACAAAACGAGTAGTAAATTAAAAAAAAAAGATATTTTGCTTTCAAAGTTTACATCGAATATTGAAAATATTGCAAGGTAAATATTTCGAAAATGTGAAAAAATCGAATAACATAAGGACACTTTTGAGACCAAAATGAATGTTTTTTTGAGCCAAATTCAACATAACATTTTCTGAAAATAGTTTGAAGAATTTCAATAATTTTATTCTAAATTAAAAACAATACCAAATACCAAGTTCAGGTCATTTCGTCTGATGGAGATGCCAAACTATGGTTTGAGAAAAACAAAATTTATATATATATATATATATATATATATATATATATATATATATATATATATATATATATATATATATATATATATATATATATATATATATAGGGTGTCCCACCGGGAAAGGACGCGATCTGTATATGGAAAAATACACATAAGAAACTTTTGAAAATTTGACAGTATACTAAAAGTGATAGGGGCAACTCGACTAAAATATTTTCAAGATGGTGGCACTTCCGGTTATACCGGAAGTAGATACCAACTTGCTTATTTTAAATTGGATACCTTATATATTAATACATTGTTAGATTCTACGCAAGATTCTAGAAAGATTTTACGTATTATCTCCTATACCTACGTCTAAGCGTTTTTGACATATTTAGCTTTTTATGTCAAGAATGACGATTGCAAGCCCTAATATAATTATCAATTGTTCCTATAAGGATTCCCGTATTACTTACTTTGGGATGGATTCCTTATTGAAAAAGATTTGCTTTAATAGATTTTGTATAGTATTTGGATAAATAATCATACAGGGTGTTCGAAAAAAAAGATCTAAAATGAGATTGAGAAAACTGACAAAAATCAATTTTTTTCAAATAGAAACCCCCTAGTTTTCTTATTTTGTAGTATTTACCATTTAAAAGGAAGGTAACTTTGTATAAAGTTATCTATACCTAAAATTTGAAATTTTCAAAATATTGCCAATTTAATATTTTTATATGGCGATTTTGCATTTAATCGTTAAACAATAAGATCTAGGATAGCCACGATCGTATTTGTCATTTCAAATCATCGTAATGGCACCCCGGTTAAATTATACAAACGAAAATTATTCAAACTTTTAAGGCTTATCTAAATCATTTTCATTTAAATGCTGCACTAATGAAAATATGGATAGCATAGGGATGATATCTGTGGTTCCGTAAAATTCTTAGAACTGACGATTTAGATAAGCCTGATTCTAATGCTCCCTGCCTTGAAGATTTTGTTCTATATGCTTCAAAATATCCCAAAATTGCTATTTCAATATTTTCATTGTTAACAATTGGTTTCTTTTTGTACACTTATGCCTATAGGATCAAAAATTCTTGAAGTTTTCTATAATTCGTTTAACAGTATTTGGTGATGGTTTTTATGAGGATATCGGGTCTCACATGTATCACAAGTTCTTGAAATAATTTATCACATTGTCCATAAATAATAAATAAGTTCAAATAATCTTCGTTTGTATAATTTAACCGGGGTGCCATTACGATGATTTGAAATGTCAAATACGATCGTGGCTATCCTAGATCTAATTGTTTAACGATTAAATGCAAAATCGCCATATAAAAATAATAAATTGGCAATATTTCGAAAACTTCAAATGTTAGGTATAGATAACTTTATACAGAGTTACCTTCTTTTTAAATGCTAAATACTACAAAATAAGAAAAATGGGGGGTTTCCAATTGAAAAAATTGATTTTTGTCAGTTTTCTCAATCTCATTTTAGATCTTATTTTTTGAACACTCTGTATGATAAGTTATTCAAATTCTATACAAAATCTATTAGAGCAAGTCTTTTTCAACAAGAAATCCATCCCAAAGTAAATAATACGGGAATCCTTATAGGAACAATTGATAATTATATTAGGGCTTGCAATCGTCATTTTAGACATAAAAACCTAAATATGTCAAAAACGCTTAGACTTAGGTATAGGACAAATGCATAATATCTGCCTAGAATCTTGCGTAGAATCTAAAAATGTATTAATATATAGGGTATCCAATTTGAAATAAGCAAGTTGGTATCTACTTTCGGTATAACCGGAAGCGCCACCATCTTGAAAACATTTTAGTCGAGATGCCCCTATCGACATAAGTATACTGTCAAATTTTCCTATGTGTAGTTTTCCATATACAGATCGCGTTCTTTCCCGGTGGGACACCCTGTATATATATATATATATATATATATATATATATATATATATATATATATATATATATATATATATATATATATATATATATATATATATATATATATATATATATATATATATGTATATATTACAGGCAAAGAAAATTTTTACTTTTACGAAATAAGCAAGAATCAGATCAACCTCACTGAATCAATCATAGCAGGCATAGTTAACTCTTCCTATGAAAAGTTGATCTCTTTATTCTCAATCAACTCTTAAAGTTTCAAGTTGATTGAGAATAAAGAGATCAACTTTTCCTAGGAAGAGTTAACTATGCCTGCTATGATTGATTTCGTGAGGTTGATCTGATTCTTGCTTATTTAGGACAGAAAAAATCGAATATTAATTCAGATTTACTTTTCCTGTTATATATAAATATTGTTTAAAATATATGGAATAAGTTTAATACCATAAGCATCTCCCCACTCTTCGCTAAATATTTTGGTCTTATTTAGAAAATCTCTCCCATTTAAATCCTTCATTAACAGAATTAAAATGTTTCATATAGAAAACTTAGTAATAATATTACGAAATACCACGTGGTGAATAACCTTGTTACATAAATCAAGTTTAATTAAAAATCAGATATAAATTCCCTCTTATATTTCGATATTCAACAATTTAAGTTGAATAAATCAAGAGGCAATTATCTGACAGATGACATGATCAAAAATTCATTACTTCTTCCACATGATGATTGGGAAAACCAGATCATTCTTATAATTATTTGCGGTACTTTCGTATTTTTTTTGTACCGCAGTTCGATTTTCAAGTACTCACTTCAAAGAATACATTGACGTCATTTGAGTTGAAAATAGTTGACGCTCTTTGATCAATTATTTGTCTAAGGATTTCAACGATAAGCCACGTAAAACTAATCGAAAATACCACACATTTTGATATCTTTTACTCTTTCTTACATAATATGGATCCTGTAAAATTTTCCGTATTTCGAAGATCGAAATATTGTGTCAATGAAAACATTCTATTGAATGTTTTTTAGGATCTAAATTTAAATAAATCCCACGCACTGCACCCTCGGCGCGCAAATGGTAGAAGAGCTTCAACTATCTAGCGGACTTTAGCGAAAACAAATTGATTCATAAGCTGATATTTATGTCAGTATTACAATTTCCGGAAATTGATAGTTTTAGAGATATAAAAGAATATTAAAATGAAATTGCTATTTTTTCTCAGTTTTTGCAAGTATAGAGCGAGCAACATAAACTAATATTTGAGCTACTAAATCTAAATAACTTATAAATTTGTTTTCAGTATGAAATAACAATACAGTTGATTTGCTTGTACTAAGTATTATTTTGTTATATATATATATATATATATATATATATATATATATATATATATATATATATATATATATATATATATATATATATTATATATATATACATATATATATATATATATATATAATATATATATAAATATATATATATATATATATATATATATATATATATATATATATATATATATATATATATATATACAGGGCCGGCCTAAGGGGTGTGCGAAGTATGCAGCCGCACACTCAAGTCTTCTGGAGGGGCATTGAATTGAGCAATTTTTTTTTTTTAATTTATAAATTTGGAAAATTTTTAGAAACTGATTTAAATTTCGGGCAGAAATATTTAAACTATACTCGCCGGCATATCATTGGAAGCTTGGACACTAAACAGCTGTACACTCCCCTCTACACCCCTCGCCCAGTGTCGTTGCCAGTTTGTGGATTGAAAAATTAATTCACACAACTAAAAATCCCAAGCTTCCAATGATTGGCCGCCGACTATAGGAGGAATTGTGTCTTAAAGCTATTACAGTTAAAATTCAATGTAAAACCGAAAATCTACCCGGCTACCCCAATGAGTTCTGAAATACAGTAAGTCTGATGCCCTTAACCAAGGTCCAAGGTCAGTAGAACAGTCGTCTCGTGGCGGGACGCGGAAAGTGTTGTGACTTATTTTCCTGCCTTCCTCCTCCGGCTTTGATTTTCTAGCCAATTGGCGTCTAAAATTAAGATCGGAGCGCCGGAACGGCTAATATCGGTACTAGAGCATGGGCCATTAACGGATTGTTTACATTGTTTGTAATGGTATTTACGTTCATTTAATTTTGAGTTTTCGAACGGTTAGCTTCGTAATTTGTGTTTTTTTGGATTTCGTATTTTCCAGTGGTTCATTGTGTTTCGATTGAGGACAATATTATCTCTGTTCAACAGTGGATAACCTACCTACATCAAGTTGAAATTTACAGTTTTTATCATTGAACATGAAAATCAATAATAAAATAAAGGAGAGGACGAATAAATTAATTGGTTAGAGGAACTATGTATACATCATGAAAAGGCACTATGATAGAACACCTATTTATTTAAAAAGTAAAAAAACTTTCAAAAGTTTCAAGAAAACATCTCTGACATGTCTACTTTCATTACCAACTGAAGAGGTTTTGAGTATAATGGACAATACTAAGTACTTACCAGCAAAACTGAAAGAAACAACATGAAATAAAAGAAGAATTGACATGAATACTCTGCTTGAATGATTTGAACGTAATGAGTTATTATATTTTTTGAATTTTCCTGACGTATAACAGCTCTCGTAAAAGTACGGTGGACTTCTGAGAGTCTGGTTTTTTTATAGAATATCTGTTTTTCCTGGTTATATAATTGAATATTTTAGTTTTTACCTAGCTATAGAGTCAAGTTTTATTTCATATTCTTAATGTTATGATAAACTCTTATTTTGGTTGTGCAAATAAACATTATTTATTAATATTATTATAATAGTATCTCTGGTTGTTACATGAAAGAAAATACAATTATCTAGAATCTCTGGATGATGGCTTAGGTTCAGATTCCGATAAAAGTGGAAGATTTTTTGTTGGAATAGCATTGGACTTCAAGAACCCTAAGTTTTCGGTTAGCTGAAAATTGCACCTTATCAGTTGGTATAATTCAATATGGAAAAATCCACAAACTTACTGCTGAGAAAATAATTATTCTCAGTAAACTGCAAAGAACAACTCTTTTATGTTCACAAGAGTAATGAAAAGTTGAGCTTTCATTATTTTATTTGACATAATTTTGGTTATAGTACAAGGAAGAGTACTGAACATATCAAGTCAATCAATAATGAATCATATATTCATACATAAATTTAATGTTCTACAAGGCGCAAAAAAGCACAAAAACTATGTTTTTGGACATCAAATTTCAAAAAATTCCATAGCCGCCCAGACCCCCCGGCAGGGGCATAAAATTTGAGTCTAGCACACTTGCAATTTTCGCCTTAGGCCGGCCCTGTATATATATATATATATATATATATATATATATATATTTATATATAATTTAGTATAGTAACCATTCCATTCAATTTATCATTATATAGACATTATTCAATCAATTCAATACATTCCCTATTGGCCTTGAGTAATGAAAAATTATATTTTATATTATTCTTAATGAGAAATGCGTTAACAACAGTGTAAGAACTTATTTAATTGTCCCTAATTCTTCTAAGGTTTTCATTTAATTCCAACCAGACATTTTCGATCGACCTTCAATACGTGGCTTGAATTTTGTTAGAGTAAAACAATAAAAATCGATTTGAAGCCTCCTGACGTGAGAAGTCCCTATATATACGAAGTGCCTGTTCTCCGAAGAAAACTTTTAGAAGCGAAATTTGCGACACATCTTTATAAATATTAGTGTAAATATTTTTAAAGCATATGTTTCTTTTGAGTTTTTAACTTTAACAAAATTAACGGAGTGATTTGTCTGATTTTCAATTGACATGTTTTTTCAGAACTTTGCTACTAATGAAATTTTCATCCTTAATTCATCGACAGCATAGATTATTATGCCTCAAAACTATTTCCAGTAGTGCAAAGTTAATTGATGAAACAAATCCCGAGCAAATCAATCAATTTCGAATGACTGAATAATGGTGACGTGACATGACGTGAAAAATTTTCTGTTGACGAGTTTCAGTTGTTTTATTGACTGTTCTAATCGAAGATACTTTATATGTCATGATAGGTTTCCAGTGAACGAACGACTTTGCTGGCTGCATTGTTCTGCTTTCAGTGCGATGTAATGATGCTTTTAAAATCGCAGGATAAAGTTGCAATGTCCTCAATATACACAATCCAGATTCTCTTTGTGATCTGATTGAAATGTTAGATCTCGAGCATCAATAAATGAAATTTTCATAACTATGTTGACTAGAATTATAATTTCGAAAAAAGAATTAAAATGAATCTTCAGGAGGTTGGTAAAATCTAGTGAGTAGACGCATGGAGATTTCACCTTTTATGGAATTGGGTTTTGAAAAATAGTATATTGTTTTATTAGTACTAAAAGTGATACTTTTTGTGGCGAGACTAAATGTTTAGTCGAGCCACAAAAAATGCTTTTCTCCGAATGAAACATGCGATTTTTTCCAAAAACGGTGTTCAAACGATATTATTGAGATAATATTTAAAAAAAGGATTAGATATGAAGAAAGGTAAATGTAGATTGCTTTGCCTACTAGTTTTGTAGATGTCAAGGCAACACAAATTTGACAATTCAACAAAATAATTGTCAGAAACATTCAAAGTCACTTATCTACGCACTATAGGACTGTGCGTTTTTGGTAAGTACCCGAGTATTAAGAAATGACTTGTTGTATTAAAATATATAAAATTCTTCTTACAGATGACATTTTGTCGGATTCGGAACCCATTTGTACGCCGCCCGACGTTCTTGTAATTGCCGTGTGCGTATAAAAAAGTGTACTTTTTTGTACGCTCACGGCCAGACAAAAAGTAAAAACAAAAGGACGTCTGTGAAATCAAACTTTAACATTGAGAACTGAGGTTAAAAAAGTCGTCAGTTTCTGATGTTTGCGGAAAAACCCATTTTTTTTATGTATTTTCAAACTTCAACATAAATTCTCGTAATACAAAACGCGAAAATCTCTCAAATTTTTTTAAAATTATTAATGAACAATATATAATTGATTAAATTTCACAAAAATCGCAGGACAACAAACGCACCACGATTGGTGGCCATGTTTTTGACGTCATAATGTTAAAGGAATTTCTGGATAGTACAGTGTTAACGACTTCTACGTGTAAATCGACTGAAAATATCCGAAATTCAGCGTGAAAAATCATTTATAATAGCTACTTTCATTTAATAATGTGTGATAAACTATTCGTATATAATGGTACGAAGCAAACACAAAAACTTTTCAGGTTCGATATTTTAAATACATTTATTAATATATTCATGATAACAACAAGATTTAATCGATTGAAAGCCAGAATTACAAGTTGAAATTGAAGTTTAAGAGATACAAGTGAATGTGTTGTTTTTTTTACTCTTGATTGTAAGACTGTAAGTTATAACTTATACATTAATTTAAATGCGTGTGATGTTTGATTTATATTATAGGTTCGTGAAGTATAATGCTATTTTTTTAAGAACTGAATAGTAATATCAGCATCACACATAACGTAAACATCTGTGGGGATTCGAAAGTTCATAAATTTTAAAAGAGAAAGGACGGAGAATATGTCCCAAGAAAATCACGTGCTTTGTAAAGCCAACATATTTTCCATTGATGTTTTGAAAAACTCCACGCTACTTCACGCACATGGTAAACAATATAATATTCTTAGAGTATTCTCCAAAATACAAATTCAATTTGAGTTCTAATTTTTCGTGGTAGAATAATAAAGATTTTTGTTCAATTTCAAAACTAATTTGGCAAACGCAGTAGTTTCATATTGAACCTCCAGCTTTAACAAGAAGTTCTTCATTTTGCCATATGTATATTCTTCTATAAAAATCCAATATAACAATTTCTAATCAGTCATTTGATGAATATCAATCAGATCTCCAAGAAACACTAGAAAATATAATTGAAAAACGTTCAAATAAAATATAAGCTATTGTTATATTAGGTATCAAAAGAATAGAAGAAAACATTTGAAGTACCGTATGTACCTTCTTTTATAAAATGCAAATATAGGAGTTTTATATCAGTGATTCGATGAAGTTCAACCTGATCTCTAAAACTCTGGAAAATATTCGTGACAGAAGATTAAAATCAATCTTAGCTATTGCTTTATAACTAAGAGAATCAAAAAAATATTTAGAGATAGTTGCTCTGCTGTATACAGTTAAACAAGCTGGTTCATATATCATTGCATTATAATGCACAATATGAAATGTTTGTTGAAAAGCATAGCATGCAATTTGCATAAAATTAACATTTCTCATACTAATATGAATAATATCACCAGCCCCCAGATCTTTCTAGCTCGTCATAGCTGAAAAAGCACAAACATTTTGATGGTTTGAATTATAGTAGGTACTTGATTTTGATGAAAATTCTATAAAATATTTCTTGATGAACAAAAACAAAACTTTAAAATTTACTACGTTTATTATCACAAAAATACTTCGAAAAATATAAAATTGCGATTGCAATTTCGGTCACTAGACCATCATCGGGCAAAGAGTTGAGAACTAAGTACATAATTATAGATTTGACGCTTGCGAGCGAGAAAGAATTATTACAGGTACCTAAATAGACAAGAGCAACATATTTCAACAAGGACTAATCGAAGTGGGTTTCCGAAAATGGTACTATAAAAGTTCTTGAAAAATCATTTTCGTTTGAATACACTAAATATAGAATATTATACCAAGTCAATCTGGCCGTTCAGCAAGATATAGCCTTTTGCATTATGATTGAGTTAGAAAATTTCTAATGACTCTAATTAGGTAAGTTAATTTGATCCCTTTCGGTAATTTGAAACTTCCAAATTATGCACAAATTACCGATCTCCTTATTATCTGCTTCATTCAATAATTATAATATTGCCAGGTAGATTTTTCAATTATTGAAAAGAATGCCACCTACTGATGGTATGGAAGACCTTAAAATTGTCAGTCTAAGGATTACATCATATATCATCTTAAAATAGTCATGATGACTTGACAAAATTTCGAGAAATCTGTTGAAAATCAAAATGAAATCGATGTGACCCCCTACGTCAACAGATTTCAGCACCGATGCGACAAAATCCAAAGGTAGCCTAATAATTTTTTTGTGAAATTGTCTAAATATAAACGACCTAAGTATTTGTATAAAATACAGCCATGGATGATCAGTAATTTTTCATGAAAGGGATATCTAAACATCCGGATGATCTTAGAATATGTTTCATCATTCTCAGCATTCATTCAATCACGAGTTCGTAGGCATCCATGAAGCTATGGTTGAAGTTGTACAGCTCATGGTGTAGATGCATGCCTCTTGACACTCCTGACGAAACGACTTATCTCTCATACCATTTTTCTTACCCACGATCTCTCTTAAAAATCTAGGTTTTTATATAGGAGAAATTTGACCAAAATGACTAATTTTTAACGGTCCATTTGACCAAGAGGGCACCAAGTTGAGCATAGCTCACAGCAAGAATGTAAGGCAAGATAAGAGGAAGCTTTATGGGCAAATTGCAAGGCTATGGGTTTCATCCTGGTAAAATTCAAAGCATTTTCCTGAAATGCGTCAATGAAGTCCATCTAGAGGCCCAGCCTTTTCTGGCGATACCAAATACTCCATGATAACATGTTGTTATTCTAGTGAATTTCGACCAAGAAACAGAAGAATTGATCATTTTGAAGAATCTCCTGTTTTGATGAGACCTAACCAACGTTATATATAACATCATGATTGGTAGCTTCTAGGGGCCACACGGGACATATTAGAGGGTTTTCTGGTTTGTTCGAAAGCAATTAACTTTTCGCTAATACTGGAAGTTCAAATTCAGTAAGATAAATTATTTCCTTTGTATATGAAAGTATTCATAATTCCACTTGTTACTTATACTCATAGGGGTTTATTACTAATTTATTATTAATTTTGCTTTCGCAGTGTTATCCAAAGAAGAATTGTGTGATCTGTCTCCAGCTCGATTGAAGAGAGAATTTAAAAAAATCGCCTTATCCGAGATGGAAAAAATTTGATCAAAACGATCAATTCTCAAAGGTCAGATTAAGCAAGTTGGCGCAATTTTAGTTGTGCATAATTTACATCAAGATTATAAGGCTGCATAAGAGGAACGTAGATGGTCAAGTTGTAAATCTCTTTGTTTGACCTTACAAAATGAACAGCATTTTCCTAAAAAGTAAGTTTTTTCATCTTAGAGAGAAAACAGATGATCTTCTGGCTAACCGCGCCAATTTCAGTCCATCTTGAGGTTCTGCCAGATTTAACCATACCAAAAATTCGATCCGTTTGACTAAGATGACGTCATGTGGTCATAATTTATAGCGAGCTTTAGGGAAACGTATGAGGAACTAATATGGTCTAGTTCCAAGTCTCTGGTTTTTGTTTTATTAAATGCACAGGATTTTTCTGAAAAGTACCTACAACAGAAGATTTCTGGACCCTACTACTGAACTATGGGACCTGATGGCTAAACGCATATTACATTTCATCTAAGACAAGGAAAGAATTGAACGATCCAGAAAAATGAACCCTTTCAAGGGTTCTCCTGCAAAAAGCAAGGGTCGGACCACCAGGTGTGTCACATCATTAGAAAGGCCTTGCCGAGACCTATCTGACAGATTATATAACATTTAGATTGGCAGCTGATAGGAGGTACAAGGGAAAGACTAGCTATCTTCTCGCTAAACTAGGAACTTAAATATTGAATAAGTTAAATCAATAATTTTGCTTATGAGAGAATCTACCATTCCACTTGTTCCTCATACTCATAGGGGTATATTATATTAACATTGCTTTCGTGTTATCATATTTACCCCAAGGGGAAGCTGAGGGGTTTTAATCTGACTACAAAAAAATACATCTTTGTCCGATTTTGGCTCAACGGAAATAAACGAAAACTCCTACAATTTCATCAGGAATATATTTTCAAAAATTTTCGCAGGCGATTATTAAAAAGTTATAGGGTTTTTAGTATGTTTTACTCAAAGACAATTTTTTTCATAAATTTCTTGGATTTTGGTATATAGGGTATCAAATGGAAGCATTCAATGAGTACATTATTGAAATGAATAAATAAAGTGAAATTAGTTTATTGGCGCCTTCTATACTTTGATACAAAAATTGAGGAAAAATAACAATTTCCATTTTCATTAATTCATTCGAATTTAAATTCTCTTGAAATAAAATGAGAACATAAATGTATCAAGTTTGCTGAAGTCCGATAGATAGTTAATGAGCTGCTACCATTTGAGTACCGAGGTTTTTTTTCGTTCCAACTGCTACGCAGTGGGTGATCCTCGATTTTTCGATATATAACTACGATATTTATACGGTTAAATCGGCATTTAGCATTGAAAACTTACAGGCCATAATCGAACAGTCACATTGAGTGACACAAATAATTATATTCTGTACGCGATCTCAAGAAAGCGACACCATGCGTCGGATCTGCGTGAAGAATAGCAACAGACTTCCTATGGCGATGATAATTCCGTATTCAATCGATTCAGATCGATAAATTGATCGAGATTGAATGAATGAAAAACCATAGGATGAGATGATAAATGAATGATGATTGAAATTGATTCTGAATGTTTGATAGAATATCTGACATATTTCCACTTTTCACAATTGAATTATTACACTGAATCTGAAATTGGGTGATTGGAATACAACGTACCGTCTAACTAAATTATTTAACTACATCTTGACTAATGCATTGAAATTATTGTTTGTGTTCTAGGGACAAGAGTGATTAGTAAAATCCACAAATCTAATGCAAATCTGGTCATACTCCAGTATCTATCTCAGATACAGATACAGAGCATAGAAATTCATGAATCTTCAACTGAAAAAATTTTACCTTGACTGGAATTGGATTTTATGATTTTGAAATTTTTTATGCTGCCTCTATATTTACTCAATAAATACCCTATGTACATAAACAGTTTGGAAATAGTAGCGGATATAATGATCAAATGAGCTGTATATCTATTTTCGCTCCAGTCTTTAAGGGTAGAGATGTTCACTTTTAAAATGTTTATCAATTAACTAGGTACAATGTAGGTATACAAAATTTGAAGAAATACCATCTTGTACTTTGGAGGCTAAGGAGAGTGAAGATAGGTTAATTATATTATATTAAATAATTATTTCTCATATATCAGCAAACATGATAGTATATAATTATCTGTCTTTTGTTAAAAATAACAGGACGCTTAAGTAGAAGGTTATCATCACAATTTTGTTGATTCTCTCTAAATTTTGAAAGACTAAAATTACTTCGGCTCTCACGAAGTTTGGAAAAAATTAAGTCAAAAAGGAGACTATTGCATTGAGTTTTTTTTGCTGCTGTGGCAGTCTTCACTTACTAATTTAGTACTTTTCAGTCCAATATCAGCAATCAGGTATGCTAATATTAGACATTGAGGGAAACCGCAACTTCAGAATATCCAACCAACAACCAAAAGTCACATCTTTAAAAGTAATTTTTTCTAGAATAGGCGTAATATTGAGCATAGATGAAATTACAAGTAATGTCTTTTTAATGACATGCAATGATTACTCACTTATTTTCTATATTACGTGGTAAGGATTTCTGTGATTTTCGATACCATCGTATATCACATCATTATATACTGAAGAGGGTCACACCGTAAGAAATACAACGAAATATTGGTAAATGTCTCGTTTTTACAAAACTAATAAACTCCTCTTTATATATAATTCAGAACATATTTTGAATGATACGTGGGTAGGGGTTTCTGCGGTTTTCCATGTAATATTAGAAGATCTGAATGCAGATATGGTACTGAAGAGCACGTAATTAGTAACTTCAGATGGTCATAGTCGCATTCTATGAAATCTAGTTGACTGTGTTTTGAGTTTTCCATTTTTATAAAATCTAATCAACAAAAAAGTGATTTTGATGTTTCCAGAATTTTGAGGAAGTCAAGTTTTTAATAAAATCTATTCAGAAAGTTAAATTGGCTGTTATTACTGATAAAAGACGAATGAGTGATAATATATATATATATATATATATATATATATATATATTTATATATATATATATATATATATATATATATATATATATATATATATATATATATATATATATATATATATATATATATATATATATATATATATATATATATATATATATATATATATATATATATATATATATATATTATAATATATATATATATATATAAAATTATATATATATATATATATATATATATATATATATATATATATATATATATATATAACATATATTAATATATATATATATATATATATATATATATATATATATATATATATATAATATATATATATATATGTATATATATATATATATATATTAAATATGATATATATACATATATAATATAATATATATATATATATATATATATATATATATATATATATATATATAAATATATATATATATATATATATATATATATATATATATATATATATATATATATATATATATATATATATATATATACATATATATCTGTATGATTTCATTTGAGTTTTAATGATTATCGTGAAGAATGTGCATTTCTTGTTTTTTTTTAAACGATGCCGTAAATGATATGTATCAATTCCATATCGCCAATAATAACCAAGGAAACTTTTTAAACAGAACATTCAAATATTCTCATAATTGTTTTATATAATGCTTGAGATTGATCATCTTTCAGACAATTGCTAGTGATGTATACATCATTTCTTTCATTGAAATTCAATTTTCATTTCCATCATTAATAAATCAAAATTTAGCAGTTTTGTTTTACAAATTAACTATATGGAGTTAAATATAAAGTAACATTTATGAGCTTTCAGATATTTATTCGTATTTTTCGTATATGGAAAGTTTGATGATAAAATAATTGAAATTCTTTGATTTCGATAACACTTGCAAGTATGATGATTTCTCATTTAATTTATAGTAATAATAACAAATTATGTGACAGGAGTAAGTTGAGTGAAGTCTAGCATAAGCTACATCCCAAGCAAATAAACATAATTTAGCGAAAATGGAAAAGAAGCATATAAGTTTCAAGCTCAATTATAAGCTAATAAAAACAAGAAATTAATGTTCAAATATAGTTATCATTCTCTCTTATAATGGAATAAATCTAAGATAAAAATTGCAATAACAAGAAATTGAAAACATCAAAATCAAGAAATTAAATATATACGTTTATATTATTATTCTTGAAACCTACAGCCTCATCAATCAGAACTGCCTTATAGCGCCAGAATTCAATTAACGAGTACATGAGCTTTTCCGTATCGAGCTATGTTGATTGTTATGGAAAATGACCCCAATTAATGACCAATAACTACTTCCATTTTAAATATAAAAATGGATATCCTTATACGCGAAATTTTTAAGTTTCTATAAAAGGTCTCAACAAGCCACGTTAAGTAACGAAGCTTGCCAAAGCAAAGAGATTAGAAAATCACTTACGGGTAGGTGTAAGTAGTATTGCAATCCTCATCTGACGCCATGTTCCGTACAATGTAAAAAACACTATCAATATATCGCTATAACCATCACTTTATAAGAACTTCTCAGTTTTGTTACATATTTAAATTTCGTCTGTTCACGAAAAGGTAGACAGATTAAGAAATCATTGTTTATTCACTTATTTGTCAAGTAAATAGTACCACAGTATTTACTCAGTCAAATTTAAACACACTTAACCTTAGTTTGTTGGTTGTTCGGTTTAAATCTTCGAGTTTTTTTGCGAAATATAGTAACTTTGCGCTCACTCCGGTACTCTTTCACAAAATTCCGTTCAAAGTGTTCAATTCTTGGCAAATCGATAGTCCAGTCGGTCGGTACCGACAGTCGAACCGAATGGTACCGCGAGTACGTCTGTGGTGCGGTTTCGTCGTAGTTTGAAGAGTAAAACATGCGCGGTGCTTGCTCCAACTCAGTTCGGTGAATACTGAGTTGTATTGCGAAGTTTGAACCGCGCGGTACCTGGGTACTCACCTGGGGAGGTGCGGGTGTAGTTGCGTCTAAGCGCGTGGCGTTTTCTTGTACTACCCACCACTGGCACGGAGACGGTACTTTTTCTTCAGTGACTAATGAAAAGTGGACTTCTTTAATCAGAGATGTTTGGAAGGAAAATTTTTTCCTTTAGTATATTCATTTCATATGAGTTCTTTGAATTTTAAACTAGTTAATCCTAAGAGAAAAATTCAAGTTGTGGAATTATTTCATCAAAAAGTGAAATCTGGAATCTAGAATCATTCTCAGATTTTATGATGTTACAACGGCTAAATAACCGAAAAATAGAAATGAAATAATAGTATTATTACTTCAGGTACTTTCAAGTAGCTGAATACCTGTTCGAAATTAACCTATAAAAAAAATTTCAACTAGAGAAATATAGATAAATAACTTTTTCTAGGCGATATGCATATATTTGGCTTGTGGTAATCTATAACTTGAAGAAACATCAATTGGAATTCAATTTCAGTAAATTTTTATTGAAACTAAATATAAAGGTATCATGAATCATCAGATATTAATCTTAATTATGTTAATTGAAAAACAAGAGCCTATATCTTCTGGAACAAAATTTATATAGAAAAAGCTTTCTTCAAATTTTCTTCCAGGAGGTGAAAATGTTAGCTTCATAATAAAAATAAATAATTATGAACCTGAAACACGCAAGTATATTATGAAGAAAATTTTCCATTTGTCAAAAGTCATCATATCCTTAAAGCTTATATAGTATTGTTTTAGAAATGAACCTCACTGGTGATGAACACAAAAGCTAGAATGAATTGATTTTGATTATGTTAGTTGAAAAACAAGAGCCTATTTCTTCTACAAGAAAATTTATATAGAAAAATCTTTCTTCAACTTTTCTTCCAGGAGGTGAGAATGTTAGCTTCACTGTAAAATATAATTATGAACCTGAAAAACGCAAGTATATTATAGAGTAAATTTTCCATCTGTCAAAAGTCATCATATCGTTAAAGCTTATATAGTATTGATTTAGAAATGAACCTCACTGCTGATAAACACAAAAGCTAGCATGAATTAATTTTGATTATGTTTATTGAAAAACAAGAGCCTATATCTTCTACAAGAAAATTTATATAGAAAAAGCTTTCTTCAACTTTTCTTCCAGGAGGTGAAAATGTTATCTTTACAATAAAATATAATTATGAACCTGAAACACGCAAGTATATTATAGAGTAAATTTTCCATCTGTCAAATGTCATATCATACCCTTAAAGCTTGTATAATATTGATTTAGAAATAAAACGCACTTATGATGAACACAAAAGCTAGCATGAATTAATCTTGATTATGTTTGTTGAAAAACAAGAGCCTATATCTTCTACAAGAAAATTTATTTAGAAAAAGCTTTCTTCAACTTTTCTTCCAGGAGGTGAAAATGTTAGCTTCACAATAAAATATAATTATGAACCTGAAACACGCAAGTATATTATGAAGTAAATTCTCCATCTGTCAAATGTCATCATATCCTTAAATCTTATATACCTAGTATTGATTTAGAAATGAACCTCACTGGTGATAAACACAAAAGCTAGCATGAATTAATCTTGATTATGTTAGTTGAAAAACAAAAGCCTATTTCGTCTACTCGTATACTCGTAAGCCTATTTCGTAAACTCGCTAAACTGAAGATATACTCCAAAAGATTCCTAATTAGCTAAATGTAACGATTAACATCGCTCCGTTCTTATCTCATTTGGCCGCAAAATAATTCGAATACTCTACGGCAGTTAGATGGGCGATATTTCAGTGGACTTTATGTAGAGTGTGTTCCTAAATACAATCAAGAATACAAGAATTCGCATACTGCAAATAGTATGTGTCAGTGCTAAATAGAGTTTATAATTTGGTCACTAAATTGAGTATTAACATTTTTGGTATAGTGATGTGCTGTGTAAAAGTTATTTTTCGAAATATTTCAATTCATTGATTGTCAAAAGCGAACTAAAGTATATACTCAATGCACTTTTGCAAAATGATTCTGGAAGTAATCCCATAATCTTTTATCCGAATCCTTTTCGAGAAAATTAAAAATGTCCAGATCAGAATAAAACCAATAAAACATTTATTTCTGAAATTGGACTGACAATTATTTAGTTCGGAGGCTATGAATAATCAAAAGAGAATTGAGTACAAAATATACCGGATAAAGTCATTGGAAAATTTCGAAATTATGAGATTTAATTCTAACTGAAAAAAAGCTGTAAGGATAACATGAAGACTACAATTTGTTAACTACATATGTTGCTTTTAATGTTTAAAGTATGATGATTTGATGTTTTCTGGGAACCTATAGTAATTTACGAAACAAGTCCATTTTATTTTGGTGGACGAATAGACCAGATTCCAGGACGAGCCCTGAAATTCTGAGAGTTCTGGACCATCATGGAAAGTTTGAGAGTCCAGGACGAGTCCTGAAAGTCTGCTATTTCAGAACGAGTTGTGAAAGTCTGTGACTCCAAGACGAGTCCTGAAAGTCTGCTAGTCCAGGACGAGTTCTTGAAGTTTGATAGTCCAGGACGAGTTCTGGAAGTCTGCGACTCCAGGACGAGTCCTGAAAGTCTGTTAGTCCAGGACGAGTCCTGAAAGTCTGCTAGTCCAGGACGAGTCCTGAAAGTCTGCTAGTCCAGTACGAGTTCTGGAAGTCTGAGAGTCCAGGACGAGATCTGGTAGTCTGCGACTCCTGGACGTGTCCTGGAAGTCTGATACTCCAGGACGAGTCCTGGAAGTCTGATAGTCCACGACAAGTTCTTGAAGTCTGCGACTCCAGGACATGTCCTGAAATTCTGCTACTCCAGGACGAGTTCTGGAAGTCTGCGAGTCCAGGACAAGTACTGAAAGTTTTTGAAAGTATTTTCGTAGGCTATCTTCGATGGTATTTGTTTTGGTTGTAATTTTGGAGCTATAGGATTGGGAGTTTGTGAGTAGTTAGCTTCGTATGATATCTTGGATGGGATTGGTTTTGGTTCGAATTGGTTGGGGGATTAACCTCCTGGGGGAGAAAATATATCTTGCTTACATGATTGAGGGCGCTATTTTGAGCAATAAGGTTGAAAGTTTGTAAGTAGATAGTTTCATATAATATCTTGGAAAGAATTGGTTTCGGTACGAATTGGTAGAGGGTTGACCCCCTAGGGAGGAAGTGAATCTTATTTACACGATAAATTGCAATATTGGGACAATAGGGTTGAAACTTTGTAGGTAGGTAGATTGCTATGATATCTTGGATGGTATTCATTTCGATATGAATTGGTGGAGGAGTTGACCACCCGGAGGCTGGAATGATTGTTTATATTGCAGAAGGCACAAATTCGTAGCAATAGGGTTTAAAGTTTGTAAGTAGGTAGTTTTGTATGATATCTTGGATGTGATTGGATTTGGTACGAATCGGTTGGGGGGTTGACCCCCGGGGAAGAAATGAATCTTGTTTACACGATAGAGAAGGCAATTTTTTTGTTTTGAATTTGAAAAAAAAATCATTTGTAGATGTAGATCATGAATAGATTTTAAACAGGATACGTTATGAAACCGTGCTTTGCTAATGCAGCTAACAGTTAAGGTTATTTTTTTGATTATTTCTTGCCTAAAACTAGTTGTTTTGGAGGCAAATACCTAGATTTTTTTCAATTTTTACTGTGAATGGTATGGGTACGAGA
Source organism: Cynegetis impunctata (assembly GCA_030704885.1). NCBI lineage: Eukaryota > Metazoa > Arthropoda > Insecta > Coleoptera > Coccinellidae > Cynegetis > Cynegetis impunctata. The sequence goes on from JARQZK010003657.1 coordinate 522,239, forward strand.
TTGGTAGTTTCTGCTGGTAAGATGCAGATCCTTTAATGTATAATTATAATTTATTTGGTTGGAATCTTCTCGACCAGCTTCGCTATCGATACGCGATGCACTTCGTGAAAATTACGACCTACGTGACGGGGCTTTGCTCCTCACTCGTTTTTTTCTCGTTTTCTCTTTCATTAAGTGTACAAGTGTGACACAGTAGAACATTTCGTATCATCTCAGCAATTTCCTTGTGTAAACAGCGGTAAACTTTCACAGACGCATATCTTGCGAGTTATTGGGGCGCGCGAAAAATGTCTCCTAGTCTTCTCTCTAGTTAACGTAACGCCAAATTTAACAGGTTAGTTCAATTCACCTCGCATCGTTACTTTTTCACCAAAAGTGAAAACGCACACGAGCGCGTTTTGTCACTTTTATTACTCTAATGATATTTTCTTCATAATTGGAGTTGCTCGAGCTTATTTTTGTGCAATCCATCGGATTTTCACTTTTTTCTGTTACGTGAAACAGTAAGTAATTAGAGAAAATCGGAGATGTATTGGTTGAGCATTATGAAACACACGAGACAATAATTTAATAAAAAATCATTAATCATAAGTACGACGTTGGTGTAGAGGTTATTAATCGTGAAATTTTTAATAGCTCAGTTACTTTTACTTTTAACGATGCATTAGAGCAGAGGTCCTAAATCTTTTTTGTCTCTTAGACCAAAAAATAATAATTTCAGGAACATAAAAGGTCTTTGATAGAAATATTCAAAGCTTTATAAGGTTAATTAGAATTAAGTATGAGATATCTTTCAACCATTATTTCAAGAATACAAAAATTTAATATGCAACAAAAAGCATAGCAAATTGAATTAAAAATTGAAAAAAAAATTAAGGTAAGGTAATGAATACGAAACTATCCAATAAGAAGTTAATTTTTATTAAAATTGAATTTCACGTTTATAGATTCAGTGTTTACTCATTTACCCACCACCGCAAATTTTATTGCTTCGTGAATTTTGACTTTATATAATTGATAACAATAGTTTAATATCGATATAATTTATTTTTCTTTATTACAAAATTCAGGAATATTTTCAACGGTTAATCTATGTTTTATAAATTAATTTAGAGAAAAGGAAGGATTATCAAACTCCTGAACCTAATCACTTCGATTGTGTTAACTTTGAAATGTTCGAATTTTCAAGAAGAGCTTGGTGCTAATGCAGCTCTCTTATGCCAAACACTTTCCAAAGCAGTTCCAAAACACCGACAAGTTTTCTTCAAATATGTACGCCTTTTTTATTTTGTGATATTCAATACTTTAGGACTTCCAGCAACACATCAATATTATGGATTAACATCAGACAGACTTTCGATGGGGATACATACCTTAACGATTTTCATAAAAATTTTTCCGGGTTAGGATAGATCCCCTGCTTAAATTTTAGCAAATTCATATATTATTGACAGCTGGTATTAACTTGAAAAAGGTTTAAATTTTTCACTCTTGTGAAGTGTAGTGTGAAAAGATGAGAGGTGTCAAGGGATACCCGGATGGATAAATGTCTGTATTATGTATTATTATAGTCTGTATAAAATCTCTACTTACCTAACTCCATCAGCAATATCCGGAACTTGTGCAGAAACACTGTCAGGATTCATTATTGTTATTATTTTTCATTATTTATTATGTACGAAAAACCTGTATACACTCAACAAAAATAATCGTCGCGACAACACATTGTTCATTGCGAAATAGAAAGACGAAACAAAAATAACTGGCTTGCTTTCTATGAGAGAGAGAGAGATAGACAGAGAAACACGCGCACGGCGTGCGCTCGCAAAAAGTGTCGTTACAACTTTTGGTCTTGATTTTTTCCGTCTAGCCCCCTTTCGCCACGCGCGATAAGGAACTTCGTTCCAAAACCTAAGAAAACTATTGTTAAGATTTATACATTCATTAATTCAATTCAAATGGAAATGAGCCAAATTAATATTTGGTTCATTTCTAATGAACCAAACATATGTTTCGATAATTTGGAAGTGTTCCTATTGCTACCACTTAAGTCTACTACTTATTCAGTTGTATGATATTTAATAGTTCAATTTCTATGTAATTAAATTACAATTGAATTTGTTTTGAAGTATACTAAATTGAATAGAATAGTACACTATAAAATACCCCTTCACAACTAACATTATATTACGAAAATAAATTTATATACATACATACATACTGTCGACCTCTTTATCACTTTTCAATAAAAATTAAATTCAGGATATCACATAAAGTGAGCAAAGAAAATTCTGCAATAATTTAAAATTATCAAATGGTTATATGTATTCGGCGACGCGAAATATGTTTCTCCAATGTAATAGTGAATTATAGAAAATAATATAAATGGAAATTGTCATATGGACCATTTTGTATAATAACTGAATAAATATAAAAATAATTTTCTGAAACAAAGTTATTACAAGGAAATGAACGCTTTCAACGTATATTCAAAAATATATTATTTCGAAATGCTACTCGAAAGGCAAAAATAATTTTTTTTTTCTAAATTGAAAAGTGCATCGTGATAGTTTCGTTCTGCCCAGATACCAAATTTTAGCTCATTTAGTTCAGTGGGTCCGATGGAGATGCCAATGTGTACCGGGAAACAGTATATATATATATATATATATATATATATATATATATATATATATATATATATATATATATATATACACTGTGTCCGTAAAGTATGGAACAAATTCATTTTTAGCTAAACACACCATTTTAAGAAATATTCATGAAACACGTCTCTTTTTGATTTCAAATAACCGTATTTTAAAATAATAATCTTATATACAGGGTGAATTACTTTCGAGTAATGACGTCACCGTCATTTTTTTCAAATGGAACATCCACATTTTGTCTCAATTTTCGGATTACTCTAGCTGAGCTGATTCCAAAAATGTATCACATGTTGATTCCAATTGGTACAGGGTGGACAAAAATACAATAGTTTTGTGTGTGCTCATAAAGTTACGCGTAACATTATTTATTAGTTAAATTAACAATATTATCAAAAATACTTATTTTCTAGCGGACAGAATATGATGGAATACATGACTTTATAAATGTTCGAACTGCATCCCTTGCTGTATTTGACAGTAACCCAAAAGGTGTACAAATTCTTGTTGAAACCTTGTGTATTGCTTTCTTGAGTAATATTGTTTATTTCTGTTCGAATTCTCTCTTTTAATTCTTCAATAGTTTGCTGGTTTCGTTTCATAAACAACATTCTTCAGATGGCCCACATAAAATCATCCAACGGATTGAAATATGGTGACCTCGCTGGCCATTCAGTAGGTCCACGTCTACCAATCCACCTGTTCGGAAAAATTTCATCTAGGTACCTTCTAACATCTACAGCATAATGTGGAGGTGCACCATCCTGTTGAAATCATAAACTTTCATGAAAACCTCCAGGATTACGTCTGCTGGGAAACAAATTACGTAAAGTAGGTACGAGATACCCCCTTAAAAACTCAAGGTACGTTGCCCCGTTTAAATTGCCTTCGATAAAGTAGGGTCCAATGATTCGATTTCTTACAATTCCAGCCCACACATTTACCTTTTGCGGGTATTGTGTATGATGCTCACGCATCCAGTGGGGGTTCTCTTTTGCCCAGTATCTACAATTCTGACGGTTAACCTCGCCATTTAACGTGAAAGTGGCCTCATCAGAAAATATAATGTTTTGTACCAAGAGAGGGTCTCGGTGACATTTATCCATCATTTCTTCGCAAAATTGTATTCTTCTATCGGGATCATCTTCGTTTAATTTTTGCACAAGTTTGATTTTATAAGGATGCCATTTTTCAAGCTTCAATAGTTTGTGTACCGTTGTTTTGCTAACACCGATATCGCGACTAGCTTTACGCACAGAAGTGTGCGCATCTTCTTCAAAACTCAGTAAAACATCTAATGCTGTATCAGATAGACGACCTGATTTACGTACATTTTCAACCGTACCAGTTTCCCGAAATTTCTTTTCAATCTTACTGACTGTTGAACGCGTTATAGGTCTTTCTGGATATTTAACATTAAACAAATTACACACTTCCATCTAAGTTCGCGATCCGTCCCCATACCCAATCATCATAAGTATTTCAATTTTTTGTTTTACACTTAACTCCATTTCTACTTCAAATTAAATCTAAGCAATAATTAAAACATTCACGAATACCAAAAATATTGTAGTACTAAACTGTCACTGAACATCAATAAATTACTAAACAAATAATGACATTTCACAAAGAAATAGACGACTATGTTTTTTTTAAATTGATGAGAAATAATTTCTTTCATATTCTGTCTGCTAGACCACAAGTACCAAACATGTTTGGAAACAGCTCATTTTTATTAATCTAAAAATGTAAAAAACTACAGGGTGTTACATTTAAACCAATTGCCGCTAGACAATAAGTATTTTTAATAATATTGTTAATTTAACTAATAAAGAATGTTACGCGTTACTTTATGAGCACACACAAAACTATTGTGTTTTTGTCCACCCTGTACCAATTGGAATCAACATGTGATACATTTTTGGAATCAGCTCAGCTAGAGTAATCCGAAAATTGAGACAAAATGAGGATGTTCCATTTGAAAAAAATGACGGTGACGTCATAACTCGAAAGTAATTCACCCTGTATATTAGATTATTATTCTAAAATACGGTAAATTGAAATCAAAAATCGACGTGTTTCATGATTATTTCTTAAAATGGTGTGTTTAGCTAAAAATGAATTTGTTCCATACTTTACGGACACAGTGTATATATATATATATATATATATATATATCCGTTTCAGAACTCCTGGACCACGATCTACGAAATTTCTTGATATCTGATATACCTATAGGTATATATATATATATATATATATATATATATATATATACAGGGCCGTAGACTGCTTTATAGAGGGGGCTGAATAAATTCTTGAGGGGGTTTGTTTTTTACAAAGTACTGAAATAAATATACGTGAAAAAAGACAGGAATATATGGCATTTTCTGTCTTTTTACCTAGAAAAGTATACTAGAAAACGAATATTCATTAAAAAACATCTTGGAGAAATAAAAAAATTTATTCTAATGAAAAATAATAAATAAAAAATATCTCATAGAAAACTCTAAATAAATAAAACTAATAGCTTATGAATAGACAATATTAACTTGTATTCTCTCTCTTGCTTCGTCACTTGTTTGCGTTTAATCGTTTTTAGTTGTGTTTCTATTTCCACTTACGTAAAATATAATATTCTGTGTTTGAAAATGAATTAACGGCTAATAAAATTTTATCTGAAGAGGTTGAAGAAATTGAAAGAAAATGTGTAGATTCTACTTTCACTTGAATCAATCAAACGCATGCCCTAGCATTTAAATGTTTTTTGGTAGATAAGAAGTTTTAGTCCTGCTATAATTTTAAATCCATTCCAAAGCCAAAAATTTTCTGAGCTGCCACTCACTTTTGTGACTCCCAATAGAATATCTAACATAGAGATACAATATAGAAACTTGTTAAATGTCGATTGGAAAGAGATGTTTGGCGAATCAGTCCCTGATCATCCTATTATTTTTTGGAGGAAGGTTATAGATCTAAAAAATGCAGCTTACCAATTCATGTTTAAAGATTTACCTCTATTTGCATTTACCCTTCTAAGCTAAGCGTCATCCAATGCATTCGTGGAGAGGATTTCATTGATGAATATTGTTAAATGTGAAATTCGAAACAAAATGATACTAAAAACGTTTAATTCAGTTGTGTCTATTAGATCTCACTTTGCAATAAATGAGATTTGCAGTAAATAATTTGAGCCTAGCTAAGCTATGTTTGCAAAATTTAATTCTGATATGTACCAATATGTACTAATAGTAGCAGAACCAATCCACAACTTCAACCACAGACAAAGATGATGATGATGATGAAATGATGTTTTGTGAACAGTTTATATAAAAATAAAGATATTTGTAACATAATTTAAGTAAAAAGTCCCGAAAATACCTATTATTGGTTTTTGGACGAGTAGGCAACATGTTGGGTGCACTATTTTTTCGTGCGGTTGCGAAAAAATCATGATTACGATTTTTGGTTTGTAATAATTCTGGTATCTTTTCTAGAGGGGGCTCAGCTTCCTCTGACGCCCGCTTGACTACGGCCCTGATATATATATATATATATATATATATATATATATATATATATATATATATATATATATATATATATATATATATATATATATATATATATATATATATATATATATATATATATATATATATATATATATATATATATATATATATATATATATATATATATATATATATATATATATATATATATATATATATATATATATATATATATATATATATATATATATATATATAAATATGTGAAAAATTTCGAAGATCGTAGTCCAGGAGTTCTAAAACGTAGAAAATCTCATTCCTGCACCAAACTGTTGAGCTGCAATAATCTATTTTTTTCGGGGAGAAAACGACTAAATGAATCGTAAATACTCGCATTTTCCTAGACTGATTATATGAACTAGAGCAGTGAATACCAGAACTTACTATGCGGCGTAAGTAGAATAGCAGAGTTTTTATTATATCCTGAGAACGGAATTAAAACAGAATTATCAGTTAAACATACACAATATCGAGGAGTGGATGAAATATTGATTTGCCTCTGTTTATCACTGGAAATTTTTCAGGCGATAATAACTTTATCGCAAAAGGGGGCTAGACGGAAAAAATTAAGACTAAAAGTTGGAACGACACTTTTTGCGCGCGCACGCCGTGCGCATGTTTCTCTGTCTGTCTCTCTCTCTCTCATAGAAAGCGAACCAGTTATTTTCGTTTCGTCTTTCTATTTCGCATTGAACGGTATGGTATCGCGACGATTATTTTTGTTGAGTGTATGAAGGTTTTTTGTACATAATAAATAATAAAAAATAATAACAATAATGAATCCTGACAGTGTTTCTGCACAAGTTCCGGATATTGCTGATGGAGTTAGGTAAGTAGAGATTTTATACAGACAATAATAATAGATAATACAGACATTTAAATAAAATAGAATCCCAAACATATGTTTCCTACTTCAGTTACCACAAGCCAATTATTACTAAAATTGAGCCTACTGATTTATATTACATTATATTTGTTAATAATAAAAAAATGTTATCATAACTTCAGAAAAATAAAATTTCATTACAATTCCCTCACTAATTAATCGAAAGGAACTTCGTTCCATCCGGGTGTTCCTTGGCACCTCTCAAGTTTTTTTTTTAATGGGATTCCCTTGAAAATTTCCCAACCATCTGGACTACAGACGGTTGATAATACCTGAAGTTTTTTTTTTCAACCCTTTCGGGCCCAAATTATTTTTTTGTGGAAAAAATATTATGTATGGTTTGATAATGGTTTATTAGAGATACTTGAAGAAAATGAAACAAATTTCAAGATAAAAACACACAAGGATTATCCTGCAGGATGTGGTCACTCCACATAACCAGTAGGAACATATAACCAAACAATATAACCTATTTTGCGTAATATAACATGAAACACTTTTTGTCATGTTTCAAACACAATTCTACTTTGCACGCTGAACATTTCTTACAAATCGTAGAACTCATCTGCATGAAGATTTTCTAAATATTCAGTTATTGGGTTCCTGACCCTCCCGGATTGCCCGGATGACTCCGG
>JARQZK010003657.1:535000-584685 GCA_030704885.1 Cynegetis impunctata
TGAGACTTGACAGGAAGCAGCACGGTTGGTAGAGTAGGCAGGTTGATACCACGCAATCGAATTTTATCCGATTTCTCCTAATTCGATTCATGGAGTATGCGGATTGAGGCCACGTATTTGAATAATTCCCCATCCCATTCTCCTGAAGATGGCTTCACAAAAGGAGCCGAAACGACGAGATTTTTCCAAAATATTTTCCAAAATAAATATACATATATATATATATATATATATATATATATATATATATATATATATATATATATATATATATATATATATATATATATATATATATATATAAATATACGTATATATATATATATATATATAAATATATATATATATATATATATATATATATATATATATATAAAACTTCGTTCTTCGGAAGAACTGCGTAAGAGATTAGAAAAATCTCGACGTTTCGGTTCCTTTTGGGAAGCCATCTTCAGGAGAATGTGAAGCGGAATTATTCAGATATAGGGCCTCAATCCACCTACTCCACGAATCGACCTATAGAAATCGGAAACAATACGAGTACGTGCTGCTTATATATATATATATATATATATATATATATATATATATATAAATATATATATATATATATATATATTTATTCGAATTGTTGTTGCCTGTGAACTATTTCTAATCTATTGAAAATTATTAGCAATAACAGGCTTGTTGAATCCTAAAAAACTCGATTTTATTAAAAAGTTGACGTTTCGCCAACATATATATATATATATATATATATATATATATATATATATATATATATATATATATATATATATATATATATATTTGAATCTCAATTTCAATTGAATAACTTCAAATTGTACTGTATATTCATTTTTTCTAAAACTGAAATCACAATTTAAAAGACTATTTCTGTTAAGGTAGGAGGTCTATACGCCTTTCTTCGTTCAAAGTATTTTTATATTATCAAAATTGATTAAGGCGAAATAAATTGGATGCAATATTCAATAAAATTTGATATCCCTATCGGGAATTAAGCCAATTGTTCTCTCGATTTTATTTTTGATAAAATTGATGAATTAATGTAGTGGATGTAATTATATTTCACATTTGCATTTGGACGCACACACTACTTTTATGAATCATATGTTTGATGAAGTTGAAGGGAAAACACAATATGGCATTTTCGATTAACAAATTCGGTGGCATTAAGAAGAAAAATAAAGAAGTTTTTTGAGTATTGTCATTCAAATAGATAATATAAATAATTACAAAATTCTCAAATTGAAATAAAATCGGATAAATTTCATTAGAAAACAGAAGAAGAAACAGAATATGAAATTGTGAAAATTATCAGCTAATAACTGTTTTGTGTGAATCAATTTTGAAGAATCTAAATAGTTTAGAGATCAAAGAAATGCTCTTATGTAACAAAGGCAATTTTTTATCACGTCAATTTTTAATCACCATCAACTCAAGTGAGTTGCTGTGTGCGTGGCGGACCTAATACCAATTATATTGGTTATATAGGCTATAGGGGATGAAAACTCTCAATTTGAGTATATATAATATGATTATTATTTAACATGATTAACAAAACCAAATTTGATTTTACTACGTTTATTATCACAAAATATTTTGAAAAATATAACACTGCGATTGCAATTTCGGTCACTAGACCATCATCGGGCAGATTGAGTTAAGAAGAAATTCTTAACTCAATCTGCCCGATGATGGTCTAGTGACCGAAATTGCAATCGCAGTGTTATATTTTTCAAAATATTTTGTGATAATAAACGTAGTAAAATCAAATTTGGTTTTGTTAATCATGTTAAATTATCACGTAGTAACGACGGATTCCATCAACTATTATTTAACAGTTTAAAGAACGAATTCGACGAATTGATCTACATAAGGACATAATTGAATATTATTATAAAGATATATGTTTCATTTTAATTATCATTTTAAACATGATATTTATGTTATATTCCGACAAAACCGAATATATGCATGTCAGTCGAAGAGCAAAAAGGGACAGAATAGTACAAAACATAACCGTGGATACTTATAATTTCGAATGCGTAAACCAATTTCAGTACCTACCTAGGAGCAGTTATAACCTCGGATAATGATATGAAATATGTTGCGGAAAATCTTTGGGCCTAAAATAGATGAGAGAACGGGTCAATATCGAATAAGAACGAATGAGGAACTCAAGAACATTTACAAAGGACCGAGTTTAGTAAACGAAATAAAAGCACAAAGGCTCAAATGAGCCGTACACGTACAGAGATCACCGAATTAAAGTCTCATCAAGAGGATATGGGAGGAAAACCCAGTAGGAAAAAGACATTTAGGAAGACCAAGACTCAGATGGAGGGACAACATAGGAGAGGATGTAAAAATCTTGGAAGTACGGGATTGGAAGGAGGTTGCGTTGGACAGGGATAGATGGAGATGAGTCGTAGATGCAGCTAAGACCCACGAAGGGTTGTGATGCTACGAGAGAGAAAAAGAGAGAGATTATTATAATAATTGAATCTATGGCGCTGTTTCTCCTCACGGTGGCTTCATCAGATAGTACTGAATACTGTAATCTTGGTAGTTTAGATAAATTTAAATACCTAAAAGAAATGATTACAACAATAATTTAAATAAAGAGGAGATCTATCTATTTAAGTAAAGAGAAGATAGATAGGTAATGCTTCCTAGAAAACTTGTACCTACAAACTACATCAAATATTGAATATATTCAATAATCAATAATGAGAGATTCTAATTATTGTAAAATACAAATTTTCGTATTTTATATATAGAGCGAATAGAGAATTGAAATTGAAATTTTGGAAAGCCCTAAAATGTATAGATTTAAGAATTCAGCTAATTTATTGAATAAACAAATAGTTCACCAATATCAACCTAATCGACGAAAATATTTCCTCTCATCTAATTTGAAGGGTGCAGAAATCCTACAAGAATCAGTTTTTGAGTTTCATACGCCCTCCAAACAACTTTTAGAAAGCTTATAATTCGATACGTTGTTCATAATTTATTACCTCATGTATTGTGCCACTTGATGCAACTTTGCAAATTTTGAAAGTTTTTTCTGCCCCAATAATAACCTCAGATAAGGAATTTTAGCTCATTTGGTGTGATGCTAAACTGTACGGAGAAAAAAATTATACATATATATATATATATATATATATATATATATATATATATATATAAAGATAGAGAGAGATTTGGGTTGTTTCTAGGTTCGTAAAAATACTTTAAATTACTAGATTAACTCGTTTAATAAACGTTTCAAGAGTAGTACTCCCTTCCTCAGTATCTTAGTATATACAATAAAAAAAATATATAGTATAAAAAAATATCGTCAAAATATTTATTATTATTGTTTGAGGATATTGTTTTATACTCTAGATGATTTTATTTTTATTTTATTGTCTATACTGAGATACTGAGGAAGGGAGTACTACTCTTGAAACGTTTATTAAACGAGTTAATCTAGTAATTTAAAGTGTTTTTATGAACCTGGAACAACCAAAAGTAAACCAAATCTCTATAATATAAATGACTAGGTAATAAGATGAAGTGAGAAATTTTTAATATATATATATATATATATATATATATATATATATATATATATATATATATATATATACATATATATATATATATACATTATATATATATATATTATATATAGGTATACACACATTATCATCATATCATCGTTCAAGAGGTATGAAATGGATTTAAAAACCATCTCACTGTTCAATTCTGAGGTAGTGCAATAATCTATTATTTTCGTGGAAAATAAGACTATAAAGGTAACTGATTCAATGTATAATTCAATATTCATCTTAGATGAACCATAAGTCAAGTGTAGAAGTTTTTAAGTTTAGTTAACTTGGAAAAGGAATGAACATTTGATGTATCAGTTAAAAAAAATTACATTCTGAATTATTTGTATTTCAAGACAATGTTTCAATACATCTAGAAAATGACTATAGTTTTCTGAAACACAATGTCTTAAATTGTCACATATATTTATTTATTCAAACAGCCAGCTGTATAGTCAATTTTACAACCCTTTTCAAGTTCATGAATTTTATTTAATTCATAAGGGAAACCACTGATAAAAAAAAGTGAGTGCACACCTGTATGTGCTATATATTCATATGCATCTGTATATGGAATAGATGTTCCAAAATCCATATTCACTTCCTTGCCAAACATCTGCAAGTGTTACTATTCAATTCTATTTTATTTAAAGAACGACGTATTCCGTACGACCTTTGGTTTCTGCTACTTACCTGGGGTTGAATTATAATGTGGTCATTAAGTCTGAAATATTCATGAGAAAATATACCTCGAAAATGAAATCAAGAACATTTGACCGGATATGACGACAAAGGTCAACGGATATTAGGGCAAATGTCAATTGTATGCCGGTGTCATCATATCACGATAATTTAATAAATTATAAAGAATACTACACGGATATTAACTTCTGGAAAGTTTGACTACTGAACCACGCAGTAATTTTCCTTTCCTAAATAATTATGGAACTCGTAATCCTGGACTAAATTTAGTTCATTCTTCAGTAAATTCGAGTGCATGTATATATATATATATATATATATATATATATATATATATATATATATATATATATATATATATATATATATTCATTCGAATTGTTGTTGCCTGTGAACTATTTCTAATCTTTTGATGATTATTAACAATAACAGGCTGGTTGAATCTCAATTAGTTTTAGAATATTTGGAAGAAAATGTATTGAATAATTCGAATGAACGAATTATAACTTTCAAAAGGTATGTTGATGATTGCCTTATAATAACATCTGAAGATTTTATTGATGATATTCTCAAAAAATTCAACGACTTTAATAGAAAATTACAATTTACTCTTGAAAAAGAAACGAACAATACATTAAATTTTCTTGATATTACTCTCATACACAAAAACAATGAAATTATCACAAAATGGCATAGAAAAGAAATTTTTTCACAAAGAACATTGAACTACAACAGTACACATCATTTGTCACAAAAAAAGAGTTTAATAATCGGATATATAGGCAAAGCACTTAAACTTACTTCACCTACACACAGACATGAAACATTACAAGATGTCCATAAATTACTCATGAAAAACGATTACCCAATAAAACTTATACAGAAAATCACTAAAAATAGAATTCATAAACTTTACAACACATTAGAAACATCAAAAAAAGAAAATATTAACAAAAAATATATTCCTCTCCCATATATTCCTGATTTAAGTAATGAAATTTCACAAATTTTGAATTCACACGATATTAAAGTAGCCCACACCGCACAAAATCAAATAAAACAAATATATTCTAAATTAAAAAGTAAAACACCTCTTCTGCAAAAATCTCATGTTGTTTATAGTATACCCTGTAATAATTGTAATAAATCATATATAGGACAAACTTTTCAAAATTTAGAAGAAAGACTAAAAGCACACAAATATACCAGAACACAAACCACAGCACTAATAAAACATAAAAACAATGAGAATCATACTTTCAACTTTAATAGCACGAAAATTTTAGAAATAGAAAAAGATCAAAAACGCAGAGAAATTTTAGAAATGTTACATATTCAAAAAAATTTAAATAAAGTCGTAAATGATAGAACAGATATCAAACATTTGAGTTCAATATACGCAGATTTAATTCTTTAATTTTTCGAAGAAACAACATAAATCAAAACAAACAAACTCTAACCATAACAACTCATCTTCTTAGACAAAATCTAAACATCTAGAATTTTCAATTTTTCTAAAAAGAAAATATAGTTTAGAACATGTGATCTCCAAAATAACAAGTAATGTCTTTTTAAAGACAACAATCAAATATTTTAAACCTATTTTGTACATTAAGTGGGTGAAGGTTTCTGTGGTTCCCGTCCCATCTAATATCAACGGACCTGTCTGTTGATATTGGACTAAATAGCACGTAATTAATAACTGAAGACGGCCACAGCCGCAATGAGAAAATTTTGAAAACAAGATAAATAGTACCCTATTCTTTGAATTTTCAAAATCAAAATAATTTGAACATATTTAATAATAACAGATTTGAATGTTAATATTGGACTGAATAGCACGTAATAAATAACAAAGAACGGCCACAGCCGAAAAAAATTTTAGTGAGGCATAGTAGTCTTTTTCTATTCAAATTTTTTCAAATCAATAAATGTCAAAGAAATTTCAATTTTTTCAAAAGTTTTGATAAAGCCACGAATGTCGTGGCGAAACGTCAACTTTTTAATAAAATCGAGTTTTTTGAGATTCAACCAGCCTGTTATTGCTAATAATTATCAAAAGATTATATATATATATATATATATATATATATATATATATATATATATATATATATATATATATATATATATATCTAATATATAAAATTCTCGTGTCACGGTGTGTGTAATCCGATTCTCATGAAATTTTGTGTGCATATCGGTTATGTCTGGGAATCAGACATCTATTTTTCATCCCCCTAAATGTTAATAATACATTTTTTAAATTTTTCAGACAAAATTTGTTGTTTTTGTTATGATACAGTATTTAAAAATACATACAACCCTGAATTTTCACCCCTATTTTTCCATCGCGATTCTTATTTTTTAAACTTTATCCACAAATCCGCAATACGGTTGCAAGATGGCAATCGAAAATAATAATAGTCAGTCTGAGAATAGGTCGTAATATCTTTTTCATACCCCTAAGTGATTAGGCATTCTAGTAGAGGAAGTTACTAAATTTAAATACCTGGGCTCCCTCGTTACCAACAAATGGGATCCAGAAATCGAGATCAGAAGCAGAATTGAACAAGCTCGATCAACCTTCTTTAAACTTAAACAATTCCTAACAAATAATGATCTCAGCTTTCAACTCAGATACAGAATGGTTAAGTGCTATGTCTGGTCCGTCCTGTTGTATGTTGTCGAAGCCTGGACTCTTAAAGTAACCTCGATAAACAGATTGGAGGCATTTGAAATGTGGACTCTTAGAAGAATGTTTAGGATCCCGTGGACAGATCTGGTAAGAAATGAAGAAGTCCTTAGAAGTGCCGGTCTGACCAGCCGTGAACTATTCGACGCCATTAAGAAGAGAAAGACTTCCTATCTGGGTCACATCCTGCGTGGTCCTCGTTACGAATTCCAACGTCTTATCCTCCAAGGAAAAATCGAAGGAAGAAGGGGAATAGGAAGAAAAAAACTTTCATGGCTCAGGAACATTCGACAATGGACAGGAATACACGACTTTATGTCTCTCCAAAATGCTGCTCTAAATAGAGAAATCTGACAGGATGTAAATAGACGGTCGCCTACGCAGGAATCTGCTTGGCACTTTAAGAAGAAGAAGAAGTGATTAGGGGGACCCACACCAAACATTTTTATAAATTAAAAAAATACATACAATCTAAATTTTCACCCTTCTATCAACAACCCATATTTTTTAATATCCATTTCAATAATTTGAATAACGTTTTTCGGGTCAGATAGATTGATAGATAGATAGATTTAATGATAGATAGTTAGATAGATAGAGATACATCGGCAGATGGATAAAAATAATAATTTATATGGCAGAAGAAAGTTTGATGAGTCAGCTAGTATATATATATATATATATATATATATATATATATATATATATATATATATATATATATATATCTATATATATATATATATATATATATATATATATATAAACTATCGTTTTGTTAGAGTTTGTTGAAACTTTAAGAATGTGGAAAAATATATTGCCACTGAGGTCCTTAGCTAAATAAGGCGATAGTTCAGTATTTTCTGGGTCGTAGAACTCTTCTAAAAAAACAATAGTTAATACTGAAAAGTTTAATAATAATATAAAAACCTGGATATATGAAAAAGATAGGTTATTCATTGCTAGTTTGATAGATATCTAAAATTATATCATTTTGAGCAGTAGATGCTGATTGCCACTTCCAGTTTGATTTTTTGTTTTTATTGCAGTTTTTTCAGTTTTTTTTGTCCTGAGATCTGTGAAGATGTGTATTATATATGTATTGTATGTAGTATATCGAATGATTATCCACACACAGGCATTAGCCTTTGTGCCCCTGTTTATATTTATGAGCAATGTTGATATAACGTAGAGATTGGTTTCATTCTAGTAATTAACTATGAAAAGTACTTTATATGTTCTGAAGGGTGTTTGTATGGGATTTTTAAAATATTGTTGAATATAGATTCTTATTATATTATTATTATTATATTATAGATATATATCTGAATTTATATATGTATATATATATATATATATATATATATATATATATATATATATATATATATATATATATATATATATCAGCTGACAGAAACGCCAAACGTCGAAAAGTCATGTGGCTTCACACCTATAGTTTTTGTCGTTTGGCTTTTCTGTTTGGCCTCAAGTGCGATAGAGAAATTTACCTAAATTTTGACAGTTTTCGTTCTGCCGAAATGAAGCGAAGGGACACAAGAATCCGCGGGGTCATTTCGGACGATTTAAAGAGGGACTTATGGTAATTACGATCGGCCAAACGGTTAGCGAGATTCAACTGTCATAAGTTTGACAATTTGTCAAAGCCGTCGAGAAAAACGGATCTACGAAGCACGTGTGGGTAGAATTTCCATGAAATAGAAACGTAGGGGGTAATTTTGGTTGCTATAGAGAGTAATACAGACCTGTATTCAATAATATATGCAATGATCATAGAGGTACACTCATTGACAAAATAAATTCAATATCATTCAACAGTTTGAGGAAAATGTTCTAATTTCAACTTCTGATCGACCACCAGTAATAATAATAACTCTAACCAAAGAACCAATGCATATTATTTCACCGTAATTTCCGCTGCAATAATCTCACTGCACCAAACATCCCGAAAATTCGTCCATTGGTTGGTCGATGAATAATTCAGTTGGCCCACGTTAAATTTTGATAGTCTTGTAAATAAAGACGGCTGCTTTTTGTCCACCCGTCATGGAATTTTAGAGAAATGAAGTTTTATACCAAGATTTCAGAATATTTGGTGGAGACTGGTTGGTTCGGTGGAATTCAGCCGAGAATTTTTTGCCAATCTAAAATGGTTCGAATTGTGTCTACTGCTTCTGGGTTTATATGAGTGTTTCGAATTGTTTGAAACTGAGGACCATAACATCAATAATTAGGCCATGAACGCAATCAACAGAGTTTTGAGGTTAAACTAAATTATATTCAACGTGGTTGAATATATATATATATATATATATATATATATATATATATATATATATATATATATATATATATATATATATATATATATATTATATATATATATATATATATATATATATATATATAAATATAAATATATAAATATATATATATATATATATATATATATATATATATATAAATATATATAAATATATATAAATATAAATATATATATATATATATATATATATATATATATATATACTAGCTGACCCAGCAAACGTTGTTCTGCCATATAATATATTTTTATCTATCTATCTTTCTATCTATTCATATATCTGCCGATGTATCTCTATCTATCTATCTATCTATCTTTTTATCTACATAGTTATCTATATATCCATCTATCAATCTATCTGACCCGGAAAACGTTTAAATTATCAAAATGGCTATTAAAAAATATGGGTTCTTGATAGAAGGGTGAAAAGTTAGAGTTGTATGTATTTTTCAATGCAACATCATAAAAAAATAAAAATAAAAATTTTGTCCAACAAATTTATAAAAATGTTTGGGGTGGACCACCATACCACTAATCACTTAGGGGTATGAAATATATATTGCGACCTATTCTCAGACCGACTATTGTTATTTTCGATTGCCATCTTGCAACTCTATTGTGGATCTGTGGATAAAATTTAAAAAAATGAAAATCGCGATGGAAAAATAGGGGTTGATCGTAGAAAGGTAAAAAATTGAGAGTAATATGAATTTTTTTAATTCTAAGTTATGACCAAATGAAAATGAAAATCTTGTCAAAAAAGTTGAAGTTTTTAATTAACAAATAAAAAATAGGGGTTGATCGTAGAGGGGTAAAAAGTTACGGTTGTATGTATTTTTGAATGCTGTTTCATAAAAGAACGGATGAAAAATAGATGTTGGCCGATTCTCAGACCTACCCGATATGCACAAAAAATTTTATGAGAATCGGTCGAGCCATTTCGGAGGGATTTAACAAATAAAAAATAGGGGTTGGTCGTAGACAGGTGAAAATTTGAGGTTGTATATATTTTTGAATGCTCTATCATAAAAAAATAGAACAGAAAATTTTTTCTGAAAAATAAAAAAATTGAATTAAAGGGTGGACCACCTTTAATATATAGGGGAATGAAAAATAGATGTTGGCCGATTCTCAGACATACCCGATATACACACAAAATTTCATGAGAATCGGTCGAGCCATTTCGGAGGATTCTAACTTCTAACACCTTGAAACGAGAATTTTATATATTAGATATATATATATATATATATATATATATATATATATATATATATATATATATATATATATATAGATTTTACACCCTAATAACATGAAAGTAGCTCTCACTACACAATATTGGATTAAAAAATTCTGTTCTGAATTGAAGAATAAGACACCTCATTTGAGAAAAACTGTAGTTTTTAGTAATTCTTTGCAAAGATTGTGAATGTGTATCATACACCTATTTCTAGGTAGTTATTTTAACATATCATATTTCTGGTAATTTTCGTAGAAATAAATTTTGCCTCTAGGAATAAATATAAAAACCCGCAAAAAGCAATATAGTAAAATAATATTTTCTTTATTAAAGACTTACAAATCGAAAGCGACCCGACATACGATACGCGGTCAGAAAATGAAAAAAATCCGTTCCAACTAAGCTACCATAAGCCAAGTATGATCCCCATATGAAAAAATACAACTTAACTCCATAACTCCAAATTACAACTCTTCTAATTTTCTCGGTGCCACTTGGATTATACAGAAAAATTACCTTAAGAATGTAAAAGTAATTATCTCCTAACTTTACAAACAACCATGATATTCACATGTGTCTAAAAGTCGAAAAATCGAACTTTTGTTCATAACTCGAAAAAATCGGCGAATTTTTGTTTTCGCCAGTGAATTTGTTTCGAAAAACGCGATCGAGAATGCGACCTCCATTGTTTTGCATCCTTATAGTTACATAGTAACCCTATACAAACGTCGATATTTGAGCATCTCTTTGGAATTTGTTTCCATGGTAACCTGGCCGAGAACAAATATGGCATCACACGCCTACTATTACAAAATTTCAGGAAATCTTGTTTTTTAACCAAAAACCATTAATTTGCAAATATTTCGAAAACTATAAGATTTAGGAATAGGCGACCTTATACAAAGTACTTTTGTTCATAACTCGAAAAAAACGGCGAATTTTTGTTTTCGCCAGTGAATTTGTTTCGAAAAACGCGATCGAGAATGCGACCTCCATTGTTTTGCATCCTTATAGTTACATAGTAACCCTATACAAACGTCGATATTTGAGCATCCTGTACATGTAATAAATTAACGGCTTATTCAGTCTGATTTACACTTAAATTAACACAATTTTGTCATGACAATTTTCATTCACTTCATTTCAGGTCCCAGAATAATGCCAAAACGATCTTTTAATTCGTCATAACTCAGCCAGAAAGCACAGATCAATCTTAAAATTAATTGTGGTGGAAGTGGGTAATCAACCTTAATTTCTTCGACATTTCTTTCCTGCTTTGGAAGATTGCGCAGAGCTCCGTTAATTGCTCTAAAATATCATCTTTCAAACAAGGTGGGAATTTTTCAGCAAGCTGGAACAATCGCATTAACTGTAAGAAGTTGTTGCAACTCATTTACGTTAGATAACATCGGCGTGTAGCTTTACTTATTATAGTATAGTGGAGGGGGATTTATGAACCCTTGCCCACATGGCATATCAACTTTGTTTTTTGATGAAACAAATTTGTCGCAAGACTCTAATATATCGATCCCGAAAAAATTATATGAATTTATTTTAATTTAAAATATTGTCAATAGTATCTGATTCAGTAATTTTGGAATACTTTTATTGCCTGATCTGTATGATAGGAGGAATTCCATTTCAATAATGCAATTTTATTGTGGATTATTTCTGTTACATGAGTCTCTATATATCAGAAAAATTTTACGCAAAAACATTTGAATGGTACTTACACCTTATTGAGAGTTGGTTTTTCCCGAAAATAAGAGACTTTTTCTCTCTATCGAAAGTCACCGGTGAATTGCGGAAGTGCTTTTTATATCCTCATGGATATGTATATATATATATATATATATATATATATATATATATATATATATATATATATATATATATATATATATATATATATATATATATATATATATATATGGAATAAAGTATAAACTTTAAGATAAAAAACACTTGGCTTATGTTTCACAATATAAAAAAATATATATTTAGATACTGTATTTAGCAGTAACGAACATGTCGACATGTTTCGAGTTATGAACTCATTATCAAGATCTTGATAATGTCTTGGCCAAGTCTTGATAATGAGTTCATAACGCGAAACATGTCGACTTTTCGTTACTGCTAAATACAGTATCTAAACATATATTATTTTTTATATTGTGAAACATAAGCCAAGTGTTTTTTATTTTAAAGTTTATACTTTATTCTTTATGATGTTTCACCAAGTGATGCGCGAGAATTCAATCTCAGTTATATATATATATATATATATATATATATATATATATATATATATATATATATATATATATATATATATATATATATATATATAATTATTTATTCGAATTGTTGTTGCCTGTGATCTATTTTTAATCTCTTGATAATTATTAGCGATAACAGGCTGGTTGAATCTTAAAAAACTCGATTTTATTAAAAAGTTGACGTTTCACTACGACATTCGTAGTTTTTCAAAACTTTTGAAAAAATTGAAATTTCTTTCACATTTATTGGTTTGAAAAAATTTGAATAGACAAAGACTACTTTGTCTTGCTAAAATTTTTTTCCGAATGTGGTTGTTCTTTGTTATTTATTACGTGCTATTCAGTCTAATATCAACATTCAAAATTGTTATCATTAGATGGCAAGGGAAACTAGGGGGGAATAATAGGGTACTATTTATCTAACAACAAAGAAATTAGTCGCAGGAAAATATTAAAAAAGTAGAGCAGAATTATCGGTATAGAACGTTTATATGGAAGCAGCCGTTGACACGTGTTTCGGACTCTTTGGTCCCCATCAGAACGGCGTAGCAAAGCATTGGATTGAAAATTTGGAGATGAAAATAGTACAACAAATAAAAACCTCTGCTACGGAAGACAATCACACCTTTGTGGACTATTGTTTGAACTCTTTAATAAAATCGAGTTTTTTTAAGATTCAACCAGCCTGTTATTGCTAATAATTATCAAGAGATTATATATATATATATATATATATATATATATATATATATATATATATATATAGTATATATATATATATATTTCACCCTTGTGGGTACATATTGGCATCTCCAGCTGCCCCATAAGACTAAGTAAGCATTAATTTCTTACCTGGGGTTATTTTTGAAGCAGAACGTTATTATAAAAATTTGTATGTATTTAGTAAACATTTTGACAATTTAGATCTTCAGGCAAATGAAGTGGGGAGAGGTGCATGAGAGAAAACTTTTCAATTTGGTAGCAAAAGATGATGAAATTAATTATTAGCAACATTTCCGAAACTGTGCTTTCTGAGGTTCTTTGGAGGATATGTGAAACTAAAATATCGGTTTTTAAAAACTTTCACATTTTTTTGTAGAAATTTTGGTTTTTGAGGTCTTGCGCACCTCCACAGATCCTCCAATTGAACTAGAAGGTTTAAAATCCTTACGTGGATTGAGCTGATGTCAGGAAAGTGCCTTTTGGTAGTTTTAACTATTTTTTACCAACTACAGGCAATTTAGTGTAGAGATTTCATGTTTTTTGTGGGTTTTGAGGTTTTGTTAACCACAAGAGCCTCTCTTGATTTAAGGTTTTGAAGTTGAATATAAAAGAGAATAAAAAATATGGGAAAGCACTACCCAAGCGATGAAGCTCTGCTGCTCACACATTTTTGCTGAAATTTGGTATAAGAGGCAGAATAAAACAATCAAAATTTTGTTAAATTGAGTCAGAATATGTTGTACTCATAAACTTTTGAAAAGAAAGTGGCGGTAAAGTGCAGTGTCAAAGAACGTGGAAATTGTTTATGAAGAACAGATTGAAAATTCAGCGTTTCATCTATTCGAGGAGTTTACGAAAACTCTTTTTGAAAGCGTTTCTGCACCCTTAGTTAGTAATTTGTACCTTGACTGTAATTATGTGAGGATAGTATCTTTTGGTAGTAGGTATCAACTTTTTTTTAACCATTATATGGAAATTTCTTATATCTTGATACTTCGTGATACATTTTTAAATTAACAAATTAAAAACTGTGGTGTTTTGTTTCAATAATATATAATAATATAACATAATATATTTCAACTCTCACATGAAAAAAATACGAGGAATTAATGATTTCTCAAAATTGTCTCTTTGAAATTATTTTAACATGGATGTTTTCATTTTCCCTGACCTAAAATACTTCGAAGTCTATAACGAAATGATTAATATTTTAGTTACATGATTATTTTAGAATATATTTCGAGTTAACTTGTCTATGGACTAATAAATGGGAAGAACTTTTTTCTAACAATATTTACCCAATATATATATATATATATGTATATATATATATATATATATATATATATATATATATGTATATATTCATTTGAATTGATATATATAAATATATATATATATATATATATATATATATATATATATATATATATATATAGATATATATATATATATATATATATATATATATATATATATACATACTTCCATAACGGATTAATTTTCTATATTCAATTAAAATTAATTACTTTGATAAATATTTATATATTTGTGTTTATATATTTACACTTTGGTATTTAAAATATTAATTAAGAATTTTCTCATGTATTTTTGTTGGTTAACACAAAATTATCTCAACACTTCTATGAGCAGACTCAATATTCAATTCACTATTGAACAAATTATATCTTGAATTTCATAGTTTTTAAATTATGTTCATTCCCAGACGATCGTATAATAAAAAGTATGAATACTGTTTGTCATCAAGGTGATGGGTATAAAATTAATCAACTTAGAGTTATTATCAAATTTTAACTTAGGAAATCCAATCTTTGATCGGTAGAGATTGAGAAATCATCATTTGAATTATTCAGAATTATTGCAAAAAGTAATAATAAAGACATCAATACTTGAAATCATCAAAGTAGCATCTGGTATTCAATTGTTTCTTAGTAATAAAATAAAGAATTCGCGTTTGTAATTTTCATAATGTTTGCATAATTTTTCACTCTTTACTTTCTTAGTTTTGGAATACTTGAACAGTATTTTGTATATTGTTTTATGAAGCATCACCTTTCTCTAAAAGTTTTCATCAACTGTACGCCTTTATTCAATTAGTTTAGTAATGTTTCTTCCTGAACTATTCAGACTCATTTAATAATTTCCACAACACAGATCTTATTCATATAAAACGATCGTTTGAGTATGAACGTTAGTTCAAAGATGCATTTACAAATTTTCTGTTGCCATTTATTTGGTAGTTAGTTGCAAATACCAAAAATTCACTTATTTTGTTTCATTAAGATCCTTTTTCGTAGTATAATACATGAATCAATCAAATTTCAATAACATTGAATTGAAATTACCGAATTGGAACATTGGAAACAGGGAAATATCATCACTTCATAAAGATTCGTACGATTTTTATGTTCAACTAGCTTTATACGTCGATTTCCATATTTCTTTCATTATGAACCCACATAAGTAACATCTGATACTGTCCACTGATCTGTCTAGTATATAAGTTGACTATTTTCAATCAGAATTGCGAGTACCTATGAATCATCTGCCTCTTTTTCGCTTGATTCAAAAAGCATAGTAATTCGTTATGGATTAAAATTTTTTACTTCGAATCTGATTAAAACTTGCGGTTCTGTCACAAAATGGATGCACAGTTTAATCAATTTTCACACTTAAAAAGTGGAATAACTTTTATCCTGTTTGTCTACTTGTCCAAGTGGATTGGATGTAATTTCCTGTACAAAATTTACCGAATTATTTGGAATTCACTTTATTATCAATAGTCACAAGCAAATATGAGGGTCATTGGGGTACACATATTCAATTCAAACGTCATATGTTCCAGATTCTCATACGTTGAAACCTTTCTATCCCCCACTTTTTCATTCTTTCAGAAATTCAGTATTATTTATACATGTTTTTGCTTATTGGAACATCTAACGGTAAATTTCGTGGGATTTTCTTCAGGCATTTCGATGGCAATCTTGATTTTATTCATCGACCTAGCGTGATTATGAAAATAATTATAAGAATAGGATCAGTTATACATTAAATATGTGTGAACTTTGGCTTAATTGCAAATTACATTGAAGTTCCTTCCTGACGTCTCTAACTGTTGCGAGGCAGTGTAACCTTGTGTTCAGCTGGATAACAATAGCTCCCACAGTCTGAATTTTCCCAGGCCAAGTGCGGAAATTTTACAATTAACATCGTATCAAGGAGAATATGTTGAACCCTCATACATGTATACTTTCATAATTTCAGTGACGACTCTTCCATTTGGAAAGAACTTTAACTGAAAAATTTATTTATAGAAGCTTCTTGAAAACATTTAAGAAACCTCGAATGCCGTACCTACCCTTGGTGTCACAGCACGGTTATTCCACCAGATCTTGAGGACATCATGTTCACCAATCACCTCCCTATTCCTTCCTCTGAATTAACAAAAAAGTCCATCATTTACAATGCTATGAAAATTTACAATCACTTTTCAGATGAATTAAAATCTATAACTTTCTCGACCAATTTTCGGAAATTAACCAAATCTTATTTTCTTGATAGACCTCATTACTCTTTAGAGGAATTCTATTCTAAGCATTGATTAATCGATATGACCAAATTGAATGACACAGGCATCAGCATCGACTGAGGAGGATTTGACACTCTAGTTCTATTGTAAAGTTTGTATATATTTTGTATATAAGTGTGGTGTGATTTTTAGTTCTAGGTATTACATTGTTTAGTGTGTATATTTTTTGATTGATGTATGTTTCACATGGTTTATTTCCTTTATTTTCGCTTTATCAAGAAAGTGTATTATTTTAAGACAATTAAGCATATTTTGATTTGATCGATTTGATCGAAGATATGAAATGAGCAGGTTTCTTTTCAACTGTTACTAAAAAGTTCAGAAAAATTGATGCAGATGACGCTCTTGTTTATTGCCATACTACAATATCTTGTCTGATTAATAATAAAACATTTTGCAGGATTGCCACTCTTCTAGTTGATAGGCAATTCTGATGAGGTAATAGAGCTAAAAGAAATTTATGTTCTTTCAGTCGTTTATAGGTGACCATCTTGATCTCGAATATCATGATGTCGGAAATCATTTATCTGAATATATCTTCCTTATAGTTCAATCAGTGTTTCACGTGTTTTGTCCATTTGATGAGACTCAACATAGGACCGAGTTAGTTAGCGGAGTGGTTACGCTAGCTGCCTAGTATTCAGAAGGTACCGGGTTCAAACATCGGGGTCAACTGGACTACCATTAGTTTTTTTCAGAAGTTTTCTGATAGCGCAGATGAGTTACTGCATGCAAACTTACGAAGGCGATTACAGGGCCAGTTTTCATCCTCTGAACTCCACCTCACTTCATGTCATTAATAAATTATACCGTCTCATATACACTTGTATATACAGGTGTATCCTCTGTTGATCTGGCTGAAGGAGTTCATTCTCATAACCACAGCCCGCCTCCCGGATAGATACTGCGAGTAGGAATTATTATTCACATGGTCTTTCCTTCCTTTTTTTTTCCTGCTATAGAAATTGACAGAGAGTAGTTAATATAGTTTCAAAGATGAAATTTCATTATCGCCAACTCTCAAAGATCATCAAATTTTGAGCGTCTATTATATAAAAATTGTTCTTTGTAGTATTTTGCAACAATAGTATCTGAAGTAAAAAAGGGAAATAAATATCTTCTGAGTATCCTCTTCTGTGAACACGAGTTGCCACTGGATAACAATCGAGTTCTACATTTTCATGTTTATGTGTTTTAAAGCATCATCACATTTTTTATTCTGTCGTTGAATTTTTTTATTCATAATTAACTTTAATTGTTGCCATTATGGAAGAGAAAGAGAGTTATGTTATTTATAAATCTTGCATCTTATAGAAATCAGCCATACAATTACTATTCAACGAATGCTTCCCCCACTGAAGAGTGGAAAAAAGACTTTCTTACAATAATCCACTCCACTATGAATAGTTTTCACAAGTTATAGGTATAGTTTGAGGAGAAAAATTTGAAATATAAACAATTAAAATTGAATAAATTGGTGAAAGTCAATAAATAATTATTTTTGTTCATGGAATAGTGTGACTAGGTCCTTCAGATTTTTGAGTTTCATCAAAAAAACTGGTTCATTTACATTACTCGTGACTTTTTCATATTATAGAGTCTTATATCGAAAGCAGAGTGCATGCTTTTATTGACTATAAATCATATTACTGCCAGCTGATTTTCAATTTATTTTGGAAATGAGCTTTAATCTAAAATTGAATCATGAAAAATATACAAGTTGACCGTGGTTGATACATAAAGTGAAAAAGAAAATTCTTCAATAATTAAAAAAATTATCGAACAACTTTCCAATGGCTGCATTTCGATCTTAGTGGATCTCATCAGTGCAGCTTATTTGACTCGGAGTGAATTGAGAAATTTCTAATTGTACCCCAATAAAAATCACGGTCGGGACTACTATCTGGATAACAATTAAGAGCGCCGTCTACCAAGGATATTGGAAACCAAGAATTCACCGCTTGAATCGGAATGCAGAATCCCGTCGCGAGAATACATCATTCCTGACAAGAAATGTCTACTTCGCAACTGTGGCGTATGTGGTTCCAAAACACGCTTACTTAGCTTTTTTAAAAACTCTGGACATACTCACGAGAGTGCTCTCCATAAATACTTGACCCGATATTCGCTATATTCCAAATCAAATCATGAAAAATATACAAGTTGACTATGGTCAATTTAATATACTACATAAAGTGATCAAGGAAAATTATTCAATAATTTAAAAAATTATCAAACAACTTTCTGATTGTGATTGTGAATGTAGAATTCGCGTCTTGGAATAAATATAGCCAGCTTTCTTGGAAGTTTATTTTTTGAAGTACCTATTGAAGAATTTGCTGTGTTCACTTTATGTAGTATTTCAAATTGACCATGATCAACTTGTATATTTTTCATGATATATATATATATATATATATATATATATATATATATATATATATATATATATATATATATATATATATATATATATATATATATAAACACTCTGGCAAATTTGAAGGAACGGAGATGAATTGTATTATTTTTCCTCATAATTTTTTTTTGCGGCATATTTGAAAAGAATCATTCAACAGGAATATTCAAGGGATGGTTTAGTTGATTTCAATTTGTTTTGCAAAGCTTCATCCGCTTTCTCTCTAAAATCTCAAGACTAAAAGTTGAAAACTCAGTTGTATACTTATTGTCTTCTTAAACATTTAATGGTAACGCAAAATCACAAGGAACATTTTTTTCAATAACGTGTGTTTCCTCCACAAGCCCTTATAACTGCAACCATTCGTGTTACCATACTCCTGATGATCATTTATTGAGGCAAATTATCCCCTATTCGTCTGCCTAGCATATCCCAGACATGTTCAATTAGATTCATGTCTGGAGAACTTGCAGGCCAATTCATTGTCGGTATTTGAACCTGATTTAAATATTCAGTCACACAACGAGTCCTTGCGGGCGAACATTGTCTTGTATCAAGAGAAAATCTTCCCCGATAAATGGGTCAAAAGGTATTACATGATCTTGCAGAATACCCCTTTTGAACCTATCTGCCGTTAAAGCGCCGCCATCAATAAGCACCAACTCTGTGCGTGCCCCTAAACATATGCCACCCCAAACCATTCCATCGAAAGATGGAGACAGTAGTAGTAAAATTAAATTGTTCGTTTTGTTCTCCTATACGACGATACACTATTTTCCTCCCATCTATTGAATTTACACAGAAACGGCTCTCATC
This sequence comes from Cynegetis impunctata, assembly GCA_030704885.1. Taxonomy (NCBI): domain Eukaryota; kingdom Metazoa; phylum Arthropoda; class Insecta; order Coleoptera; family Coccinellidae; genus Cynegetis; species Cynegetis impunctata. The sequence continues at coordinate 555,455 of JARQZK010003657.1, forward strand.
CGTGAACAAAATATTACCCCATTGATCATTCCAATTTTGGTGTTATCGAGCAAAAGCTAGTCGCACTACTCGAAGACCTCTCTGGAGTTGTGGTGATTTTTTTGACCTATACGCCTTCAAAACAACTTCTTTGATTCTTCTCCTCACTGTACGCTCACTTATGGTGGTTCCACGAACTTCCTCCAATTCGTTTCTTGTTTGGAGCTGCGTTTCGACGCCTATTGCGTAGTGTTTGTAATGTGATAAATCGGTCATCTATGGCCGTGGTTGAGCGTTTTCTGCCTTGACCTCATCTCCTCACATACTCTCCAGTTAGCATCTATCGCATAACACTACGATGGATCGTCGATTTTGATTTCCCAAATATGTTGGCAACATCATTGTAAGATCGACCATTTTCGATCATTGCTACTGCCCTAGCGATTTCAGTGGGTGCTCAATCACTCATAATTTACAGTTTCACAATCAAAGTGATGATAGTAAATAATAACCAACTAAACTCAAACAACTACTTACGAAAAAACTAGGAAATTCTACTTGGAGAAAATACGCTTTTCAAATGTAATGTATCAATCGACAGATATTTTCGCTTTGATTTGGATTAGACGTTGACTAACTTGATAAAAATGTGCAAAATGAACGACAATTGTGTAAAAAGACATTGCTGCTAGACCTAGGCAGCACAAAAACCGAATAAAGCAAAAATACCTTTCCTTTACGAAAGTAAAGGAAATAAATCTCCGTTCCTTTAAATTTGTCGGTATGTGTATATATATATATATATATATTTCGTTTCGGTCTGTTACTTTGACCTTTATCAAAATGATTGCATCAATATGTTACCATCACTAAAATAAAAAGACTCATAATAACTTATCGTAAATATCAAAACAGGCTTAACTCACCAGAATTAAAAACTTTTCACATAAATCACAGAAATACATTAACAATTTATAAATACTACGCAAAAAAAAAAAAAACTTGACAATGATCCACAGTAACAAATTTTGAAAAATTTTCGTCTACATAGACACGTCAGCCTTCGCTGGCGCTATATATATATATATATATATATATATATATATATATATATATATATATATATATATATATATATATATATGTTCATATGTATGTATAAGCTTATGTATTTTAGAGTCGTTTACATGATAAAGGGCTCAATTTTGAAGGAATAAGGTTGAAAGTTTGTGAATAGGTATTTTCGTATGATATCTTGGATGGTATTGTTTTTGGTTCGAATTAGTTGGGGGGTTGACCTCCCTAGGGGAGAAATATATCTTGTTTACACTATAAAGAACGCAATTTTGAAGGAATAGGGTTGAAAGTTTGTAAATAGGTAGTTTCGTATAATATCTTGGATGGGATTTATTTTGGATCGAATTGGTTGAGGGGATGACCCCTTAGGGGGGAAATAAATCTTGTTTACACGATAGAAGGCGCAATTTTGGGACCATAGGGTTGAAACTTTATAGGTAGGTAGTTTCGTACGATACCTTGGATGGTATCCATTTCTATATGAATTGGTTGGGGGTTGACCCCTCGGGAAGGAAGTAAGTATTGTTTACACATTAGAGGGCAATTTTTTTTGGATTTGGTACAAAAATCATGAATGAATGTATAGATTTTTCAAACTGAATACGTTTCTAATGCAACTCGCTGCGATAGAGTTTTTTTAAATTTGATATATTATGTTAATTCATCATTTCTTCAATGATCATACTGATATACGCAATTGTAACACTCAGTTGAATTCATCATCATTTCTCTAGATCTCCGCATACCGCACGTGAGCGTAACATCGCAGTTTATATATCAACAAAAACCTTGCACACCACAGTGAATAGAACCTTATGCAGAGCTTTCATCGAATGACTACATCAGTTGTACTTCATGCTTCACAGACTACTGCATTTACTGCACCTATACTTTAAAAACACAAGAACATTTATATTATACCTACAGTATTTATTTTCTTCACCATGTACAATTAATTGTTACACCTTGATAATTAGTAGTTTCGAGTAATTTAAAATTCTGTTTTTGCTGTTAAATCAAAGTAAAAAGGAAATAAGTGTAATACAAAGATTATCTTGATTTACCACTTCTTCTTAATTTTTTTATTTTTCATTCACTATTTACCCGCATTGACAATGAAGAATTATTACCGATGGTACAAAAATTACACATTTATTGAATTAAATACTGGTGATGTACTTTTCGTCCTTTGTTAATCAAAAGTCGGATTCTCATAATACAAACAATTTAATCGTAGAAAATCACACATTCAATTTTGACATTTAAATGCTGAAAATAAGGGAATTAAACTTAATATTCTTGAATCATTACAGATAAATAAATACAAACATTCAGGTCTCCTATTAAATAACCAAATTAATCATACCACAAGCCCCTTTCTGAATATTTTCAAAATTACCAAACTACCTGACTATAGCAGTTTAAAATCAGTTTTCTTATTTTACTAATTATTGGTAACCATCCTTTTTTAATATTTCTACAAAATTTGTCATCTATTCATTTCTTGTATTCTATATAACGGAGAAATATATTTAGTTTGAATTTAACATCTGAAGAAGATGAAGTTTCACCGAAACGTGCGTCACGTGTATTTTATTTAATGAATGTGTATATGTTTTTGTCCACGACTGTACTATAAATCATTCATTATACGTGTGCTTCCTGAAGTACAATTATACCTATTATTCACTAGTATGTATAATGGTTTATTATACACTGCATGACGTCATACTCAAAACGTATGTCCAAACTTGAGACTATCATTCACATTGTTAGGATAGAATGTTATTAGATTTTTAGGTTTTATGTAACTAAGATAACTTTTAGGCAAATTATTAAACTAATATTTAATATAATGCCTAACTTATTGAATATTTACTCTAATAAATTATTTATTTCATTTTCATCAGAGTGAAAGAAAGGAATGAAATCGATGTCAAGTGAAATAGTTGACGTTTACGTGAGTATGCAGTTTTCAGTGAACACAGAAAATGTTATGTCAACGCTTTTGATAACTATTTTTATTGTTGAAAATGCAGATTATTACTAATTTTTTCGAGGAAGTCGTGGACAAAGTATAGTATTCTACTCGCACAAAATTACAATTTTTCACTCGGGTGAATTGCGACACTCGCTTGCAGCTCGTGTCGCAAACTTCACCCTCGTGAAAAATAGCTATCATTTTGTGCTCGTGGAATAATATACTATTATTTCCTCAGAAAATTATTTGAATTTGATCATCAAATTAAGTTACTTCACTTCTCAAATTACGATTTTAAAAAAGTTGTTTATATGAAATCTAATACCAATCAATCAGTAATTAATATTGATGATATAACTTCTGTATTGTTTAATCGTAAAATATTGTTCACGTACATTCGGAAGAACCAGAATAAAAACTACGACATATCATGTTTTTTTCTAAACTAGTCCCATGAATAATTTATATTCTTCAGGATACAAGCCGACGAAATTTCGAGAAATTCAAATACATTACATTGAATACTAGAACTGACTACAAAAACACTTCAATATTTTCACCTGTCTGGAACTTTCCTCAAGTTATGATTTCAAAAAACGGAGAATATATCTCAGTTACTGACATCTTTCTACTATAAAAAACATTGCTTTACCATACATTTTTACAAGAATCTTTTAAACAAATCTTGTATCCAGTTTTGTTATTGTTGCTGTAACTTCTAATGAAACATTGAGTATATGTGTGTATTTTCATAAGTTTTTGATAAGATCTCTTCAAACTTCATAAGATACTACAAAGTTCATCTCTTTTGAAAAACTGAATATTGAATGAAATCTCATACCCACTTATAAATCAAATACCATAAAAACAAGAAATATTATAATTACAACTTAGCTCTAGATTACCTAGTTTCAAGAATATTTTGAATTTGCAACACCAATGCACAAGGCACCTCTATTGTGTATTTGTGTATAAAAAAATAAGTATATATATATATATATATATATATATATATATATATATATATATATATATATATATATATATATATATATAGCCCACTCTTCGCTAGGATATAATTCCTTCTGAATAAACCCCTACAAGATTCTCTCAGCTTCATTTTATATATGGTTCTCATGCAAAGTTTCTTTATAACAAAAATACGATTACTATGAAAACTATTTCTTCAAAAAATAACATCATCAACGTATCCACTCCTACATGATGTCTCATAACATTCAGAGTCTGCCCTTCAGAAGAAGTTTCTCCACTAAGCAATCTATATGCTCCTCATATTCCAGGTTGGTGTCTACATCTATAATTAAAAATTTTATGCAGGAGGCTATCGGTAATTTACACCCCTCTTGTGTTATTGACTGAGATACATGTTGGTTTGATTTGTCAGTTTGGAAAAGCACACGATCTGTCTTACTGAAATTGGGAAGCTGTTTATTATTACCACATCAGGTTCTTAAAGCTGTGAAAGCAAGTTCACTATCTTGTAAAGCAGCAGCTAAGTCTGTGGATTTGGTCACTATGTTTGTTTCATCGGCATATATAGTTGTTTGTGCATTGTGTGGCAATACACTAGCCAGATCATTGATATACACTATAAAGAAAAGAGGTCCCAGTATATTACACTGTGGAATCTCGAGATCAACGAGTTTGAGGGGTTCGACGCGAGCGGAGTGCGCTCAATGTTGCAAGTGCTTTAAATGCACTTACACAAATGTATCATTCGCTATTTTGATTATATATGCATCATAACTTCCAAGCAATTCTAGAAATTAATTTTAGATCAGGATTATGTACCGTATATTTTAGTACACCTTAACAGGCATATGATGGAAATATGATGTTTCGTCTGGTTGACATGTATACAGTAATTGTTGTTTAAAAGCTTCTTTAATAGTTCATTTATTTTATTCATAATTTTAAAATTGTTGAGAATAAATGAGAACTCTCATCGAAAATTCTAAAGTTAGCCGAGGATACTGAATCAAAATTGATACCAAAAACATCCAGAAATTCGTATTGTAGAGAATATGAAATGTTATTGCTATGGATCGGCTATAAACAGACTCAAATTTTGAATGAATTAGTTATACTAGCATCAACATCAACGTCATTGAATGCTATAGATGTTTATATGCCCAGTGAATATGCAGATTTCACTAGTGCAAGTGGAATTCAAATTTCGAACAATCAGAATTATATATTCAACATTTACTTGATATAGTTGTTAGCAAGTTTACACTTTAAAAATCTGCTTATTAAAATGGGTGCGATTAGCAAAGGACCAAGATAGTTTTTCGTTTCAAAAACTCGATATATATAAATCTATATATATATATATATATATATATATATATATATATATATATATATATATATATATATATATATATATATATATATATATATATATATATATATATATATATATATATATATATATATATATATATATATATATATATATATACATATATATATAATATATAATATATATATATATATATATACATATATATTTATATATATATATATATATATATATATATATCTATATACAGGGTGTTTCCTAATTGAATTTCAATATTCATGGGGGTGATTTTTGGGCCCATTTTAAGAAAAAAATTTCATATGAACATATGTCCTAAACGTCTTACCTTTTGAGATACAGGGTGGTAAAGTTTTCAAATATAAATCATTTATTATTAATATCTACAGTCAGTGGCACGCCACTAACTTCTCTTAAAATTAAGAAAAAATGAAATCTGTGTTCAATTATGGGCAAATTTGATCTCTTGAATTTTTTTAGTCCGACGCACGGGTTTCATCTGAAAAATAAAATCTACGCAGGTGATACTGTCATAATTATGTATGTAACGATATTGTTATTATCATGCAGAGAAACGGTTTTTATTTTTTTAAGCGAAAACCGTGCATCGGGTTGAAAAAAGTCAAGTGATCAACTTTGGTAAGAAATGATTGGGAATTTCAAAATAGTTATTTGTATACCTAGGCCGCGAAATACCTTTTTAGCGTACCGAAAGAGAAATTATCGCCGATGCCGCTTGCGGCCGAGGCAGGATAATCTTGAGGTAGCTAAAAAGTTTCGCGGCCATGGCATACACACTATTTTTCGTGCAATCGACAAAATTATTAAACGAGACAATTGCAAATGAAAATATTAGTGCTTTAAAATCAACAGTAATTAACAAGTCACAGCGTTGCTATTGAAATACCATGTTCGAATATATAAAAAATATTTTGACAGTTCTTGACAGAACGCTAAATGCATTGAGATACAGGATATCTCTTTTGAAATATCATAGTTGTTGTTACTTTTTGGTATAAGTGACGTTTCGTTTGGCGGCCGTTGCTATGGGTAACGGCCGCGAAATTAAATTTCGCGGACTGTGGTGCGTACGCGAAATACTCGCTTCGCGTGCGATTGCACGAAAATAATTTTTTTTTCAGGAAAAATCTATGGCGTACTATCAATGTCTGCCAAAAAGGCAGGTCAAATTACGTACGAACGCCACTGGTGGAAATTGAAAAAAAAAGTGATACATAAAAAAATGCCTCTTGATTCATAGTACATGTATGACAAATTTCATTGAAATATCTGAAGTGGTATTGTAGATATTAATAATAAATGATTTTTGAAAACTTCACCACCCTGTATCTCAAAGGGTAAGACGTTTAGGATATATGTTCATATGAAGTTTTACTCTTGAAATGGGCTCAAAAATCACCCCCATAAATATTGACATTCAATTAGGAAACACTCTGTATATGTTCATATATATGTATGTATAAGCTTAATGTATTTTAGCGTTGTCTCCGCAATAAAGGGCGCAATTTGAAGCAATAGGGTTGAAAGTTTATATATAGGTAGTTTCGTATGATATCTTGGATGGGATTGGTTTTGGTTAGAATCGGTTGGTGGGTTGACCCCCCTAGGGAGAAAATAAATCTTGTTTATATGATAAACGGCGCAATTTTGTAGCAATAGGGTTGAAAGTTTTTAAATAGGTAGTTTCATCTGATATCTTGGATGGGATTGGTTTTGGTTCGAATTAGTTGATGGGTTGGCCCCCCAGGAGAGGAAATAAATCTTGTTTACATGATAGAATTTCGGGATCATAGGGTTGAAACGTTTTATGTAGGTAGTATCGTTTGATATCTTGGAAGTTATGTATTTCGATATACATTGGTTGGGGGTTGATCGTCCGGAGGAGGAAATAAATATTGTTTACATTATAGAGAGCGCAATTTTTGTTTTTTGGATTTGGAACAAAAATCATAATCGAATGAATAGATTTTTTAAACTGAATGCGTTTTGAAAACCTGCTTTTCTAATGCAGCTCGCTGCGATAGAGCCTTTTTTATATGTTAGAGGTAATTTGACACATAATTAAAAAAGTCGACATCTTTCTGTTACCCAGAAATCTTTAAAAGGCGGTGTGTTTCAATCTTGAAATTTCGCACGCTTTTTAGTTTATAGAACAAGGATTATGATGCAGGTATAATAAAAATAAATTAAAATAGTATTCAGACCCAGAATAGTATAATTCAATCAATTTTAGATCTTTAAAAGTAGCATACCTGTATAAAATAAAGGTTATGAAGACTAAAGGATTTACCTGAGTATCTTTATATAAAAAATTGATTCTTATGTTACACGGCCATTTTAATCAAAATATTTCGATAGGGAAGTTACTCATAAAATAGTTTAAATTAATTATGTATCATTTTTATGTTAGTCAACTTCCTTTCTGCGTTTCCCCTAAATCACGAAAATGACTCACAGTTAAATTAGATAGTAAGAACGAGTTGTAATGTATTAAAAGTATCTAATTATAATCAAATTCGCAATTCGTACACGCAAACTTTGGTATCATTATTGAAATATGAATTAGGGTCAAGGAATGTCATTCAAATAGACGAATAATAATGGAGAATTCATAACTCTATATACTTCTTGCTGAATTTCGTACCTCTAATACATAAATTGAAAATGATTCCGTCATATCAATATGAAAAATAAACAATTTTGACGAAACTTTAACTGATAGTACAACACAGGTAAGAATAATTGTGAATATATATATATATATATATATATATATATATATATATATATATATATATATATATATATATATATATATATATATATATATATATATATATATATATATATATATATATATATATATATATATGTATATATATATATATATAAATATTATATATTAATTATTCTTATCTACGTTGCATTGTTGTTTCCTTGTCTTTTTTAGAAATAACAGATCATTAGAGTTAGAAAAACGTCTGTATCGAACACGTTTCAAAACTTTTGATAAAATCATGAATTTCATAATCTGCTATTGTTTATATATATATATATATATATATATATATATATATATATATATATATATATATATATATATATATATATGTATATGATATAGTAATAAAAAAACTAGAGATTCAACAAAAATGGCTGCTGAAAATTTTCCATAATAAAGATATAAGGTACCTTACAGACCTTTTGTATGAACAGGCTGACGTTCTGGATATACGCCAGTTGTTTTGTGTATCGCTGCAAAACTATACAACAAATAACATAGACAATTGCTACTCTATTGATCACAGTGTAAATACCAGATACAGCAGATATATTTTACTAATTCCGAAATACAGTATATCCATTTGTCTCCGTGGATACGCCTATATGGCAACAAGAATTTATAATGAATTGCTGCTGAAATTGAGAAATATAGTTAACATAAAGATATTCAGATCTGCTGTGAGGGACTGGATGAAAACTACAAATCGAGAAATCATTCATGAGCTGGTGTATATTTAAGACTCGTAAATAGTAGGAAAACAAATTTATTATTATTATCACACTGTTTCTGCAGAGATTGTCTACTGGTTCACATTGCCTATCTTATTTGGCTGTATTAGAGATGTGTATGTATGTCATAATGAAAATTCTAGGATAAACATTTTTTATGCTCACCACAGACTATGGCCTTTGTAAGAGAATGTATTTTTCTCTTTATTTTAGGTAACAAAATTAAAAATGTAAACATTTAATTTGGGATACTATTGTATCAAATAGTTGTATAACGAGAACCTTGAATAAAGGTTATTATTATTAATAACCTTATATATAAGAGTTAATTTAATTGGGAAATCAGCACTGGAAAAATGAAACGATATACTCTTTTTCCTTTATTCTCGAGCTTTCGATAATCTTTTATTATCTATCAACTTCTTCAGGAGACCTAGGATACATTAAGGTTAGATAAGATAATTTGATGTACTGTGCAGTCCAACTTACAGAAGATGATTAAAGATTATAGAAAGCTCGAGAATAAAGGAAAAAGAGTATATAGTTTCATTTTCCCAGTGTTATCCTAACTAAATTAACTCTTCTATTCACCTATATTTGGCAAATAACCTTATTTATATACATATACATATATATATATATATATATATATATATATATATATATATATATATATATATATATATATATAAACATCAAAAGAACCTCAAACCACTCATTGTCTACTTTCAATAGTTTTTATTTTTAGGGAAAATACAACTATGATATATTTTTGTTTGATTGTAATGGTGAAACAATTATGAAAAGCTAATCCTGAAAAAGTCTTTTTTTGCTTACCTTTCAAATTTCAAAAACTTTCCGACATAAAGCAATCAATATCACCAATTGAATTGAACAAACAGTAGGGAATAATCGCCCTCGCTTTTTATTTTTTTTGTACTTGATAGTTGTAAAGTATTTACAGAATAGAATTCTCTATAATCATTTCCACTTTTATTTAGTTTTCGTTCTATATAATAATAATAATAATAATTCACAAGTCCAACAAAAGTTCACTCCCTAATGGCAATCTACAGTTAATTCCTACTATAATCAAGTTTGACCTCTGCTCTTTTTAGTTCAGCCTTGGGTTGCCCTTTTTCTCATTTAAATATTCCTCAGTCTGTCTCCGCCAACCTAGCCATATAATAGCTACTTTCTTCAATTCAAGACGCTCTAATAGAATGGTAGCAGGTTAAAACCCCCTACACCTGTACACGTTGTGACGTCACCCCACTTCCTGTTCTCACGAGATCTCATCGCACCGAAATAATTACATCCGAGCGGACATCGCACTCCTTCCTTACCTGACTAGATATACACACACACAAAACTTTGAATATTTATACCCCAGTGGCCACAGAAAAAGCACACCTCTAATGTTAGTTTAACGTTCTTGCACCTCGGACTTAGGTTCAAATTATAAGTTCGTGTAACTTGGTCCGAAGTGACAGTTCAACTTCTTCATTTATTCACGAGAGAAAGGATGTGAGTTATTATTTTAAGAAAAAGATTTGTCTCCACAATTATGCCAGAAGGACGGGAGGTGTCGTTTCCTATTCCCTGGAGAACTATTGCGACGTCTAATGAGATCGGAAACGAATTCTTAACTTGGGTATTCTCCAAGGTGGAAGAATTTATCAGGTAGACGAAATTAATTATGGTCAAATCATAATCTTAAATTGAAGGTCAACAAACATGGTCATCTGTCAGCGAAATGTTCCAAATGTGTAGATTGGGCGGATGTTCGAGTCGTGTTAGACTCGAGCAATTTTTTTTAATTTGGAGGTACTTACAAGAAAGGTTGAAAGTATTATAGAATCAGGTAACCAAAGATGTCTTTAATCTGGCGTATGAAACTAGTTCTGAGTACGAGAATTGATATATTCTACTTGTGAACAAATTGGTGAAACAAGAACAATACAAGTTAAACTAAAATATATCAAATAAACGTTGTTTAGGACGTATTTTTCATGCTAAGTGCAACTCCTCGAGATGCGATTCCAATTGGATAAATTATGGTTTGATAAATCAAACTTTAATAACAAATAGACATAAAAAGTGTATCACGTACGGAGAAACTACATTTTAGTATCACACCGTACCAAAAATTAGAAAATAATATATCTTATTCAGCAAAACTAAAAAAATTTGCGAATGGCATCCTGTACTTAAATTACAAGGCTCCGCAAAGTGCACCCCGGTTGAGAAAAAATCGTCCAAGTGCGAGTCGGACTCGCGCACGAAGGGTTCCGTACCATTGACTATGCCCCACTCAAATATTTATTTAATTTATATTTTATTATTTATTAATGCAGTAAATATACATTTGAGTATTTTGTGAATATTTCAAGTGCCTACCTGTTACCTTTTACTGATATCGAGCAAAAATAGCAAAAAAGTTCGTTTTTTGTATGAGAGCCCCCCTGAAATATTTATTTTAATTCAATTTAATTATTTATTATTGAAGTGAAAATACAACTGAGTATTTTGTGAATATTTCAAGTGCCTACCTGTTATCTTTTACTGATATCGAGCAAAAATAGCAAAAAATTTCGTTTTTTGTATGAGAGCCCCCCTCAAATATTTATTTTAATTTAATTTTATTATTTATTATTAAAGTGAAAATACAACTGAGGATTTTGTGAATATTTCAAGTGCCTACCTGTTACCTTTTACTGATATCGAGCAAAAATAGCAAAAAATTTCGTTTTTTGTATGAGACCCCCTCTCAAATATTTATTTTAATTTAATTTTATTATTTATTATTAAAGTGAAAATACAACTGAGGATTTTGTGAATATTTTAAGTGCCTACCTGTTACCTTTTACTGATATCGAGCAAAAATAGCAAAAAAGTTCGTTTTTTGTATGAGAGCCCCCTCAAATATTTATTTTAATTCAATTTAATTATTCATTATTGAAGTGAAAATACAACTGAGTATTTTGTGAATATTTCAAGTGCCTACCTGTTACCTTTTACTGATATCGAGCAAAAATAGCAAAAAAGTTCGTTTTTTGTATGAGAGCCCCCTGAAATATTTATTTTAATTTAATTTTATTATTTATTATTAAAGTGAAAATACAAATGAGGATTTTGTGAATATTTCAAGTGCCTACCTGTTACCTTTTACTGATATCGAGCAAAAATAGCAAAAAATTTCGTTTTTTGTATGAGAGCCCCCCTCAAATATTTATTTTAATTTAATTTTATTATTTATTATTAAAGTGAAAATACAACTGAGGATTTTGTGAATATTTCAAGTGCCTACCTGTTACCTTTTACTGATATCGAGCAAAAATAGCAAAAAAGTTCGTTTTTTGTATGAGAGCCCCCCTCAAATATTTATTTTAATTCAATTTAATTATTTATTATTGAAGTGAAAATACAACTGAGTATTTTGTGAATATTTCAAGTGCCTACCTGTTACCTTTTACTGATATCGAGCAAAAATAGCAAAAAAGTTCGTTTTTTGTATGAGAGCCCCCCTGAAATATTTATTTTAATTTAATTTAATTATTTATTATTAAAGTGAAAATACAACTGAGGATTTTGTGAATATTTCAAGTGCCTACCTGTTACCTTTTACTGATATCGAGCAAAAATAGCAAAAAAGTTCGTTTTTTGTATGAGAGCCCTCCTCAAATATTTATTTTAATTTAATTTTATTATTTATTATTAAAGTGAGAATACAACTGAGTATTTTGTGAATATTTCAAGTACCTAACTGTTGTCATTGATATCGAGCAAAAAAGGGCCAAAAAATCAGGTTTGTTGTATGGGAGGCCCCCTTTAATATTTATTTTATTTTGTTTTTAGTATTTGTTTTTATAGAGGCAACATGAATACATAATTTGTGAAAATGTTAACTGTCTAGCTATCGCGGTTCTTGAGATACAGCCTGGTGACAGACAGACGGACAGACAGCGAAGTCTAAGTAATAGGGTACCGTTTTTACCCTTTGGGTACGGAACCCTAAAAAAAATTGAAACCCATAAACGAACGTATTTCATTACTAAATCTACGTACCAAATTTCAATCCCCTAACCCAATCTGCAGAAGCTCTGGAGTTGAGCAAATTTTCAAAAATAACAAGAAATATCTACGTGAAAATAGCGGCGGTTGGAATAATTCAACCAAGTTTTGATAGTTTTGTTTTGCCTTGAACATAACCCTAGATGCCGAATTTCAGTTCTTTTGGAATTTGGTTTGATGGGAGCTGCTGGAGATGTCAATATGTCACACGAAAAAAAAAAAAGAAAAAAATATATATATAATAATAATAATACAGAGTTTATTCAAATAATAGTTAGATACAATAAACTCTGTAAACCACAGAGGGAACATTTTGCGAAGAAAATATTTCCTGTGCGTGGTATCATAACACATCAATACAAATATTAATTATTCCATCTACAGATCAACATTGTCAGATTCAAATATTCAAAATTTAATTAGGTAGGCAATAGTCACAATCAGGTAAGTAATAGTACAATCCGGGTAGGTTTAATCACAGCAGAGAATTAGGCATATATATATATATATATATATATATATATATATATATATATATATATATATATATATATATATATATATTATATATATATATATATATATATATAAATATATATATATATATATATATATATATATATATATATATATATTATATATATATATATATATATATATATATATATATATATATTTATATATATATATATATATAATCTCTTGGTAATTATTAGCAATAACAAGCTGGATGAATCAATAAATGTCAAAGAAATTTCAATTACGAATATCGAAGTGAAACGTCAACTCTGTAATAAAATCGAGTTTTTTAAGATTCAACCAGCCTGTTATTGCAAATAAATACCAAGAGATTAAAAATAGATCACAGGCAACAACAAATCGAATAAATATATATATATATATATATATATATATATATATATATATATATATATGTATGTATGTATGTATGTGTGTATGACTAACCCCGACTATAACGGATTAAAAACTACTCCTGCGCCTGACTGTGGGTTTTCAATAAGCTGCAAGAGTTTGATATTTTCGCGGAAAGTGAATTCATACATTGCAAAACTCGAGTAGAAATGATTATTGCCTGAAAAGTCTCAATAATCAGAATATAGATTACAAAGTGAAAAGTTAACCTAGTTTAAACTTCACTAATTATTCTGCTGCAGATGTGTTTAGATTATTGCCCGCAGAATTGAAGAAAATGAATAATTATGAGAAATTCAGAGGAAAGTTGGAGCAACTTATGTTTGTAAACAATTCTTGATAAGAATTATTTCTTTCTTTGTTTAATCTATGGTGGCAGATTCTGCTATGTATCTGATATAGAGTTTAATTTTTAATGAAGGAATAAATAAATACTTTTATACTATTAAGACACATGGAAGTACTTGTGAATTATAAATTAATACTGGCAATAACAAATATTCATGCTATAACAAGTAAAATTAATTTGACTTCCAGAGAGCATCACTAGTTTTCTATATCATTAAAAACGTTTAAAAATTTGATAGAATCGAATAATCACTCTTCTTTTTTATATTCTAACATTTTCTGTTATTAATAAGAAAATGACAATTCATTCCACCTCAAGAACGCACTGGTATTCAAACAGATTTCGATCTCATCAGGTTTGTTTATTCTAGATGAACTAATTCTTCCAATAACTTCTTTCATCCTACTAATATATATATATATATATATATATATATATATATATATATATATATATATATATATATATATATATATATATATATTTATATATATATATATATATACATAGATATTTACAGCTCAATTGTAGAAAAATAAAGTTTTTTCCGCATATAACATATCGATAAATCATCACGTAGCGATGATGAATTTAGTCAAATATTATAAAAATTATTCGCTATATAAATTGCAAAACGAATATGCTCTGGTTAATACACTGACAGTTACGTTTGATTTATGAGAAACATTTAAAGAATAAATTCGTCTATGGTAATCTACATTGATGATATCTCATATAATAGAATCAGTTATATGTTGTCCTTGGAAATGATATAAATCACTACACTTTATTTCTATTTACCACCGCTGTTATTTTGAAACTCATGAAGGTAGCTTGTTTCATGATTTTCGATTACTGAATATTTCATATTGATCAAATGGGATAAATTAAAAAAATTTCTTCAATCAGTCTAGTGGAAACAGAAATCCTTCAATTCGTTTAAAATGAATATAAAATTAATCATTTTAATGCCATTTAGATTATCGATTTCAAATGAAAAAACACATTAATTTCTCTGCTTGTAAACATCTTCTTGTTTTTTTTTAACGAAGAAATTTTTTTCTTCAATTAATTTTTTATTATATTTTTACTATTGAGGTGCACTCCAAGAGAAAATCTGATCAATTTATAGCATTTTTGTTTATTTCTTAATTTTCTGATTAAGCTTGAGAGCTAAACAAGTTATCTCGTAAGTTTAATGTTACAGTGAATATTACTTCACAAATATCATAAAATTTAGCATATAAAATTTCATAAATTGGACAATGTGACTGAAGATATTTATTTGCAGAATGTTGTCAGTATTCCCAATAGTAAATAAATCATTGAAATTTTTAAAATATCAACGAAACATAGGTTATGCAACTATTGTTTGAGCGATATTGTAAAAATCTTTATCACCCAATTTTTAATTAATCATGACCAACAACTGAAACAGGAAATTATTCCTATATTTTATTGTTAAACAGTTAAATCCACCTCAACTATTCAGTAGCTCTTTCATGCACCATTTTTGTTCGGTAACATGCTTCGAACATTACCTACGTTATGGTTTTATAATGGAGCTTTCCATCTGATTCTCCAACGCATTTTTCATTGTTCTCCTTGCGTTTTATGGCTAGAAAAGTGCTGCAGTGAATTTCACGTAGTTCGAATCTTAATTAGTCTGTGTGCAGTGACCCGACGCATGAGATGGTAGAGTGACGGATCCGGAGATTATCGGCTCATCTACAAACGGCACACCATCTACCGGAACCGGAAACTGCCTGGCTACACAAGCGTTAACTTGTCTTCGGTGCCGACTCATCCTTGGTGGCCAACATACTCACACCCGTGTAGCGGAGACTGTCTCTCCTATTTAACCATTCAAGCGGCTAAACTCTCTTGTTCGCGGCTTGCGGCCGCCTCGGACACCCTACAAGACGCCGATTGATAAAAAGGTGGCCACTTGATTCTTTGACGGTTTCTACTGAAACCACTAAGTATTGTAGCGTCGCGTACGTGATCATATAAACGCGTAATAATTTTTCAGGTGGGCAACAATTATTATTACTCGTGCATTGCGGTAACTTAAAGAGCTATTTTGTGTCCTTACCTTTGTGATCGGCACACAAAGTTAGAGTTTGAATGCGTTTAATTCTAGACGTTTCTGATGGAATAAAATTTGAAAATATTGGAATAAAATATTCTGATATTCGGAGATTAATCTGGCTTTGAGTTTTTGGATGAAATATTCCATAGTTCCTCGTTTCTAGGCATCAGAAATAAATTATATATAATATTAATTATTCTCAATATTCTTTCAATATATTTTCATCTACTATATCCGAATTTTTTTTCATGAATTTCGATTTAATTCAGCTATTATATTTCTTATATATATATATATATATATATATATATATATATATATATATATATTTATATATATATATATAAATATATATATATATATATATATATAAATATATATATATATATATATATATATATATATATATATATGTCTTGACATTATGAAGAAAGAGATGTTATTTTTTATGACTTTTAAATGTCAAATTTAGGCTATTTTTTCAATTGAAAGCAGAAAAGTAGACTTACATTGTTACTGCTCATTCGTTTTTTCTTTGTATAATGTATGCAATCTTTTTTGTTTCAATTTGTGCTAGTTCATGAAGTTTCAAGCTTAAAGTGCGAGTCGGAGTCGCGCACCGAAAGTTCCGTACAAAAAATTATATGATGTAACTAATTTTTTTTTTAACTCGAGGGACCTACAGTTTAACGCCGGTTCCGAACGGCCAATGGGCTTGTAAACTATGTACATTACCCAACAATTTTCAATCATAAATAACCACTAAATTCCGGACATACACAACACCCAAGAGCGAGGTGGGACTCGAACTCACAATCCTCGGTTTACAAACGGTATAAGGCGGTTCACCTTACCGCTGGTCTACCGAGGCCTCTGATGTAACTAATAATTTACGGCTTTTCCAATTTTTCCTTTATTTGTGCTATAAGACGTTGCGTCGTACGAAATTATGTTCTTTATATTTGATAACGAAGAAACTGTTGAAGCATTGTACTAGGAATAATTCCTATATATATATATATATATATATATATATATATATATATATATATATCATATACCATAATATTCTATCGGTACATCACTTGGATGATTTATTGTTCAAATTAAGTTTTGCAATAGGTTGAATAAATACAATATAAAAACTATAAGTACGAATAAAAACAATTTGAGTTCCTTATTGGTCAATAATAAAGACTGACAAACAATCTTTAAGAAATCTGGTGTATATAAAATAAAATGGATTGATTGTGATACTTTTTACATTGGTTGAACTAGTATCGGCATCAGATTGAGAGAACATAAAAAATTCATTGTTTATAAAACAACCATTCGATAGATTCAGATAACCCAAAAATACTGAATTCATTGAACAAAAGAAAGAGGATGGACCTTTTAGAGTCTTGAGAATGAATTAGCAAGCTCAAGGAACTTTTTCATCACTAATGACCAAACTGACCTTAGTATTTCCTCACTCATTATACCAGTAGGTATTATAAATAGATAAATTATTACATTTTAAACTTCACTTCGTTATCAGTTCTTGATAATCGGTTAATAGCCCGAAACATATATGTCCAGTAAATAAGTCTAATTTCAGTGGAATTGAGCCAAGGGTTTTGCTCCATTTGATTATATTTTTTCAAAATGTCCACCAAGTGGTGACAATCAATTTACGTTATTAGAATTTATTTTTGTTTTACTCAATATAATGGTAGGTACATAAGAACTGATTCATCGTGAAGCGAGCAAATGATGATCTTCTCAATTAGTTTGCCACACATCTACTTAATCAATTACGCTAATCATCAGCACGCGTTCTCATTTTCATCTTGTTATCGCCAGCAATCCAAGAGATATTCAAGGTGATGTTTTACTGCCGTTCAAGTTCTTCACTCGCAGACAATCCGCCACTGGCCGCCAACAAAACATTAACACCTACCCAGTTTGATACGGCAGATCTATTAAGCTCAGTCGATCACGTTTGCAGAGTTATTTACTGATCAATAAAAGGTTATGGCGTTCTGATGAAGCCTCGTACGCACCTGATTCAGACAGAATGGTCGCTTTTTCATTGTCCGAGAAAGATTTTATGGGTGGATTTTGTCGCGAATTCTCGGTAAGACCCGAGACCGTCTGATTTATTCAGACGTGTAAGTCGTCAGTGGGAAAGTGTGGAAATCTGGAGGAACGTTGTGATGGAACTTTCTTCGTTGATGTTTCGGAGTGTCCGATGATGGTGCGTCGTTTTGATTAATTACTTTAGTAAAATTCTCTCTTTCTGCAAAGTTTCCGACACTTCCACACTAAGAAAAGCGCTCAGATAGTCAGTTTTAGATAGTTATATTATTATATAGAGTCAACTAAAATGACTAACTGAAATGACAAAATTGTTTCAAATTTATATATATATATATATATATATATATATATATATATATAATATATATATATATATATATATATATATATATATATATATATATATATATATATTATATATATATATATATATATATATATATATATATATATATATATATATATATATATATATATATATAGGACTTTTATTTGAAACTAATCAAACAAACCTCCTAGCGGAGCTGGTTATACGCGTTCACGAAACATCGAAATACTTCCATATACCTTGGACGGTAAATGTTAGGAACATTATGTTGTTTAATTTAACTTAACAATCAACGGAAATGATAGACAGACTGTTTCGCCCTTATTTGGGGAACATCAGTACCATCCATCCATCGAAAGTGATAAACAACCAAATAGTTCAAACGTTCTTATATTTTCCTTCTAGTAACTCAACGGCATATAAATATGACACAGCGCCACCAGTCGAAAACAAATGAACCACATCTTACAAATAGATGAAACATTTCGGCAACGAGAACTCGTACGTCCTGATACCTGAAAGTGGTTACTATATTCGCTAAGCAAAAGTAATCGAATTGATGTGGCAACCTTACTCTTGCTTAGCGACTATAGTTACCACCTTCGGGTGTCAGGACGTACGAGTTCTCGTTGCCGAAATGTTTCATCTATTTGAAAGATGTGGTTCATTTGTTTCCGACTGGTGGCGCTGTGTCATATTTATATGCCATTGAGTTACTAAATGGAAAATATAAGAACGTTTGAAATATTTGGTTGTTTATCACTTTCGATGGATGGATGATACCGATGAGCCCCAAATAAGGGCGAAACAGTCTGTCTATCATTTCCGTTGATTGTGATAAACAACTTAATGTTTCCAACATTTACCGTCCATGGTATATGGAAGTATTTCGATGTTTCTGAACTCGTATAACCAGCTGCGCTAGGAGGTTTGTTTGATTAGTTTCAAATAGATGTCCTAGTTTACTTCATTTTCTTGCCACGAACGTGTATCGATAACACAAAGAATTCTGTTTTATATATATATATATATATATATATATATATATATATATATATATATATATATATATATATATATATATATATATTAAATATATATATATATATATATATACATTTTTTAAATCTAAAATGTTTTGACAAAGTGAAAAAACGTGAATAAATTTTAGTGAATTCCTTCTTTCACTTGCAAACGCTAATCGCCGCTGTTTTTGAAAAAATATTTGAATATTTCTTGTTTTTCGTGGTATTAGGTCTTTCGCACGGTCACAAATCATACAGATTAAGTTGGAAGGTTGAAATTACTCAAGTGAATTGAGTTGATCTCGATGAAGTTTTGCGCCAATCCAGCTTCCTTCGGATTAAATTAGAAATTGAAATTTTGTGCATGGCTTAAGTTTGTGTTAGGAATTTATATTTTTGTGGCAATTTCATGTTGAAATTTCAAGCGATTTCGAGGATTTTCAAGCACTGCGCATCTCTACAGCCACTTCAAATTACAACAATCAAATCATGAAAAACATACTAGTCGACCATGGTCAATTTCATACATTACATAAAGTGAACAAGGAAAATTCTTTAATAATTTGAAAAATTATCAAACAACTTTCCAAGGAAGCTGGTTATACGTATTCCGCAACGCAAAATCTGCATTCACAATCGAACGGTGAATTATAGAAATTATAGATGAGATCTAATAAGACCGAAACAGCTGTATGCAGATTTTGAGTCGGGGTGACTTGACAATTTCTATAATTCACCGTTCGATTGTGAATGCAGATTTTGCGTTGCTGAATACGTATAACCAGCTTCCTTGGAAAGTTTTTTAAATTATTAAAGAATTTTCCTTGTTCACTTTATGTAATGTATGAAATTGACCATGGTCAACTAGTATGTTTTTCATGATTTGATTGTTGTATTTTGCGTATTAAGCGACTAGAATATTCGGAGCGCGCTCTCGTGGGTATATCCAAAGGTTTTTAAATCACTATGTTAGTGTGCCTTGGAATCATATACACCACTGTTGTAGAGTAGATATCTTCATATCAGGAGGTACGTGTTCGAGCGACGAATTTCTGCATTTTCAGTCTAAGCGGTGGATTATTGTTTCCCAATATCTTTGGTGGGATGGCGCTCTGGATTGTTATCCGACCAGTGTTACTGACCACGATTTGTATTGGGGAACAATTAGAGATTTGTTAATTCACTCCGATTCAAATAAGCTGCACTGATGAGATCTAATAAGACCGAAACAGCTGTATGCAGATTTTGAGTCGGGGTGACTTGACAATTTCTATAATTCACCGTTCGATTGTGAATGCAGATTTTGCGTTGCTGAATACGTATAACCAGCTTCCTTGGAAAGTTGTTCGATAATTTTTTAAATTATTAAAGAATTTTCCTTGTTTACTTTATGTAATGTACTTCAAATTACGTTGGAAAGCTGAAAATTCAAAATATTTTTCTTACATCCCCAATTTTCCTGTAGAAATTTCATGCGTACTGGTAGGTATTCATGTTTTATCTAACTCTTCTATCCCTCCAAATTTTCTTTAAGGGTTAAGAATTTGTATGAAAAAAAGGTCAAATATGAGTGAAAAATAAGACCTAAGTGAAGGAGTTCTACTGCTCACACGTTTTGTTTTAATACATAAAATTTACAAAACTTCTATTAATCTATTATTAAGATTCGCACAAATTATTTGCCTATCATTATTCTGAGGGCTCAAATAATTTCCTGCAGAAAAGCGCAGCTCCATTTGCAATTTTTATATCAAGCATTATTTTATACTTTGTCACTTGAGAATCAAATTCAATAATATTCAAAAAATAAAATCATTCATCAGATAAGGTTTATGTATTGGAATTGTCCTGTTTTTGCTACAAATACACTGGCCAGCAAAATTAACGCACCACTAAAATTTGGGTCAATTTCAAAGTTAATTTTCTCGCGAACTGTTGAATCGATTTAGATAAAAAAATTTTTCAATGTAGCTTAAATCTTCAGAAATGACGTTATGCAATGAGAGAAAATTTAAATTCGAGTTTTAGGCATATACTGGGTGTTTGAAGAAAAACTAGTAAAATGCACAACTTTTGTCATATTCTGTGGGAATTCCTATCAACAGTATTAGGTGTCTCTCTAAGTCAAAATATAGCCCCATCTTTTACAAGCATTTTGTTTTTTTATTCACTTTTTTATCTTGCTTATTAAATGAAATACGGAATTTAATGTAAAACGTAACAAATAAAATTTATTTTAAAACAATTTTAAATCTTAAACATTAAAATAAAAAAAAAACATTGGGTGTTTTCTCCCCTATATTTGATTGACATCGACGACCCATATTTAGAACCAGACGTCTAATTTTTACTTGATCGATATTTGTCCATATTTCCCTCATAATGTTTTAAGCTGCCTTTCATTAGATCCCATAAATGTTCTGTAGCGTTAAGATCTGGACTACCTGGAGGCCAATCTAGGACCTCAATATTCACCTGATTTAGATAATTTAGTTCTATTTTCGCAGTATGTGGTCTGGCATTATCTTGCATTAGTATAAAATTATCTCCAATATAACCAGCCATAGGGACCACATGCTCTGACAAAATTTCGTCAATGTAGTTTTCACTATTTAAAGGTGCTCCATGCAAGGACATGATGTCTGTACGAGCTGCCAAAGAAATTCCGCCCCAAAACATCACAGAGCCTCCATTAAATACCTCGGTTTAGCGAATATTATTTTGTGAATAACGTTCGTTTGGCTGTCGAATAATTTCTGAGCTTCAATCCTTGCTGTAGAGATAAAACCTCGTCTCATCAGTGAACAAAACTCGTTCCCAATCTTCAGCAGTCCAGTTCACATGTTCCCTAGCAAATTGAAGTCTTTAAGTCTTTTTTCGACATTAAATTCCGTATTTCATTTAATATGTGAGATAAAAACGTGCATAAAAAAACAAAATGCTTGTAAAAGATGGGGCTATATTTTGACTTAGAGAGACACCTAATACTGTTGATGGGAATTCCCACAGAATATGACAAAAGTTGTGCATTTTACTAGTTTTTCTTCAAACACCCAGTATATGCCTAAAACTCGAATTTAAATTTTTTCTCTTTACATAACGCCATTTCTGAAGATTTAAGCTACATTTTATCTAAATCGATTCAGCAGTTCGCGAGAAAATTAACTTTGAAATTGACCCAAATTTTAGTGGTGCGTTAATTTTGCTGGCCAGTGTATTTGTGTTTTTATGACAACGCGAACGCTTGTAGTGGCCAACCAGTGGACTATGTTTTGCACAATAATGGGATAGCTCCCGGGAGCTGTCCCACTGTACCCCCGAAACACAGACTGTTACAACTCTTTTTCTTTAATGACTCATGGAATATTATTTGGAGCTGTATTGAATAGGAGAAAATATTTTTCTTCATATATGCCAATAAAAAACAGAAAACCAGCAAAAAGTGGAGCTGTCCCCTTCTTGCACCGAGGTCTTTAATAGAGAATTAATTTTATATTATAAAATTATAATTCTCATAATAATGATTGCATTTCATTATTTACTGAAGATCTGTTTATTTGACTCACTGATCAAGATAAATTAAAAAACATCGAATTCCATCCATTGCAACAGATAATTTTGTATTGTCATATTTTCTGTGTTGACCTACATAGATAGCGGATATGGAATTATCATTTCATAAGTATGCTATATGCTATAACGAATGGGACAATTAGACGCAAAATAAAAAACAAGCTAACATCCAATATGTCGAATATTACTTTATATAATGCATTAAATTCCGATATTTGTTATTATAACCTTGTAGGTGAAACTTTTATCTTGCTATCTCAATATCTGCAGCTTAGCGACGGTTCTTACCAGCCAATGAGCCTGTAAACATTATACTTTACCCTACTTAAGTAATTATTCGAACCACTGAAACTCATAGATATTCACAAACATCTATACCTAATCCAGGATTCGAACCAAGTATGCCAGCTTCACAGATGGAGCAGAGGTTAAATTAATGACTTACCTCTGGAAAAAAAAATAAATGTTTCATTCCTCCCTGAGGTATGTGTCAGGGAGGCGGGCAGCTTAAGTTATGGGGAAGAACTCCTTCAGCCAGACCAGAGGATACACTTGTATATACAAGTGCATTAAGGATGGACGAGACGGGATATTCAGTAATAATAATAATATTTATTTAGCATAAAAAGCTATTAACAACACAATTTTTTCAGTATAAGTATTCAGACTTAAAAATGTTCATAAACATAATTGATTAACAATTTTTTAAAGCATTTATAACTATTCGTTTTTTATATTTTTCGACAAAGTGTTAAATAATCTGATACCCCTACTGAATGTTGAGTTATTCATCTGTGTGGTGTTATAGGAATTCCCATTAAAAATTATTTCGCTATTTCATATCCATGTATATCATTAACGTTCTGCAAATATTCCTTCAAATAACTAGGTGTCATGTTCTATTTTATGAACATAATCAAGTGTTCTAAAAACAATTCTCTGATTCACGTTCATTAGGTTTAAGACTTCTAGCATCATTTTAATGGGTGTTCTTCTATTGCACTTCAATACAATACCCCTATTTTGTATTTTCTGGATACTATCCTTGCAAGTTTTTTGCAACGCAAACAATACTGATGAGCAATATTCATTGTTTTCAACAATAAAAGTCGTATATTCATGTTAACTTTACTGCTGAGTCTTGCAAGGAAGTATACTTTTCTTGTCACTTTGTTACATATATATTCACTATGTGATTCAAAATTCAAATTTTCCTCCAAAATAATTCCCAAAAATTTAATTTGGTATACTCTCTCCAAGCAATTTTTATCTATTTCTAATGTAAGGTTGTTGATATTACTTTGCATTAGCTTGTATCTACTCCCCATTAACATGTATTTAGATTTACTTTTATTCACTTTAAGGTGGTTGTCACATAAATATTCAAAAAGTCTATTTAGATTCTCATTAACCGAATTAAACATCTGATCAACATTATCACCCGTGATGTATAATATGGTGTCGTCTGCAAACAGAGACAAATCACACTTGCTTATATAATTCCCCATAGCATTTATATATAAATTGAACAAAAACGGTCCGAGGACTGTTCCCTGTGGCATTCCATGTAGCGTCATCTATGGAGATGAAACGCTATTTCCATATTTAAATTTTTGGTATCTATTATTCAAGTTGGAGCAGAACCATAGGAAGTGTGGGTAGGTTTCGGAGGATTAATACTGGCCCAGCATTCGCCTTGTGAGTATACAAGCAGTGATTTACTTTACGCCATGAGGAAATTTCTGAAAAAAGTCATGGCAGACTAATCAGCCCCAGGATTCGAACCCGGGGCCTTCCAATTACTAGCCAGCCTACCTAAGTACTAGGCTAACTAGCTTGGTAAACCTGCCATGGCTCCAAAAGGCTTATTTATACTGAACGAGGTCTCTACATATTTTGAAAATACATTAGATAAAATAAATAGGGCACTTCACCGCTAATCACATCAGTGATTAGCGATTTTCTCAAGACCTTATAGGTGCGTCCTAACTTCACGAATTCTTCAAACAATAAATCTTAAATTGAAGTCTTAATAAGTGTTTTCTCTTCTCTCCAGTCTATTCAGTATTGTTAGGATAATACAATTGGCCAGGTTCTTCTATGTTTGATGTATAATTTAAGTATAAGATATTCACTCAATATTATGTCTAGGAGTGAAAAATTGTTAAGATTCAACTTGTCACAACTTTGTGATGATTATTATTTATTTAAAAATTATGTGACATCTTCACCCAAGATATAGCATAAAAAGTGATAGTTCTGTTTTTTTGATAATTACATCAAGATTATATGAACAGTATCTTGCTTTCATAAAGTAAGTTAGATTTTAAGAACTATTTATCAATTTTTGTGAGAAATTATTTTAATTTAAACAGAATCAATCTTTTCAATCAAGCTACCTGAAGTTTCAGGGAAATTTTCTTCATTTGTATCATGTATTCATCGATATACATATGTTAACACCAATAAAGAATAATAGGGTATTTGAAAAAAAAAATTGTGATAAATGGAAATATCATATATACATTTTATAACAAAATCATTTTAAGTTTTTTCTAATTAAAAAGTGATAGTAATTAAAAATTTTATATTTGAATATAGTGACGCTGACAATTTCCGAACCAACAAAAGCACGTGTGACGTCACAATGTTAATTTCTAGCTATTGTAGTACACATCTGATACAGTGTTCTGGCTTTTGATCGATTAAATCTTGTTGTTACCGTTGATATATTAATAAATATTAATCCTGAAAGTTTATCGTGCTTGCTTCGTGAGATTGTGTACGAATATTACAAAAAAAACTCCCCAAAAAGTGTTTTCAAATGTTCCACAAGGTGTTATACATCATGTATATTATTGGAATTAGCCTTTATAAATCCATAAACTTTGAAATAAAAACACTTGCCTTATGTTTCACAATATAAAAAATATTTAGATACTGTATTTAGCAGTAACGAAAAGTCGACATGTTTCGAGTTATGAACTCATTATCAAGACTTGATGAAACTAGCAATTATAAATGAAAATTGATATTTTATTTTTCTCAAAAACCCAATTATCGTGATCTATGTTACTTTCTAAATATTTCACCAAGTTCATTGAAACTTACTTAATATTTTACATTATATATTCTTATATTTTTTTTTACAGTAGAAACTTCAAACATTTTGAATATTTGTTTTAATAGAATTGAAGTCTATCATACAACGGATTGTTTTCATCAAACAGACTCCACTTCTTCAAGCACCGAAAATATTGAGTAGGTACCTTGTTAAATTTTTCGCACTTTGCCGCATCATTTACCAGCTAATAACTTGAATGAATTAACAACGATTTAACACAACAATTCAACAATCGATTCCGATTGTTACAGAATAGTGAAAGAATATCGAACCACTCCTTCTAGAGGATAATGTTTTCTCTAATAACTATAATCATGTAAGCAAATATATAATCAATTTGATGCTGGGGCCTGGTAAACCACCCACGTCCTGCACGGAGCCTATACGTCATGACTTTGAGTTTCTCGTAAAAGTTAAGTGTACTATGGGCTTTTTGTATTATGCACACCTACCTGATCTGGCTATTTATACGGGGTTTCATTGAAAGATGGTCCAGACCCTATCACGAGTGTTCTTTAAGATATAACTCACTTCTTTATGTAAGGAGGAATTCAGACTATATCTTCTATGTGCCAATACTTCAAAAGAATACTTGTGTTAACGTTCAACAAACATATTGAATAATGAAACAGTTTTGTGAGTTTTTAGTAATATCTATCCCATATGTACTGAACTATCTTCCTGGCCACGCCTTGTTGAATCTCAAAAAACTCGATTTTATTAAACCTGTCTGTTGATATTGGACTACATAGCACGTAGTGAATAACTGAAGACGGCCACAGCCGCAATGAGAAATTTTTGAAAACAAGATAAATAGTACCCTATTTTTCTACTTTTCAAAATAAAAATAATTTGAACCTATTTCGAACATTACGTGGGTAAAGGTTTCTGTGGTTTCCCTTACCATCTAATAATAACAGATTTGAATGTTAATATTGGACTGAATAGCACGTAATAAATAACAAAGAACGGCCACAGCTGAAAAAAATTTTAGTGAGAATAGTAGTCTTTTTTTATTCAAATATTTTCAAATCAATAAATGTCAAAGAAATTTCAATTTTTTCAAAAATTTTGATAAAGCTACGAATGTCGTGGCGAAACGTCAACTTTTTAATAAAATCGAGTTTTTTGACATTCAACAAGCCTGTTATTGCTAATAATTATCAAGAGATTATATATATATATATATATATATATATATATATATATATATATATATATATATAAATATATATATATATATTTATACCATACCACGTATTTTCGCGCGAAATGCAACGCGACTGAGAAAAATAGTTGAAACTACCCAAAGGCACTTCCTCAATATTAACGTGATCTACGTACCAAGTTTGACCCTCTGACTCAATCTGCAGAAGCTGTGAACTTCGAAATATCGACGTAAAAATGGCGACGGTTGCAGAAATTCACTCAAATTTTGGTACTTTCGTGCTGCAACGAGAGTAATCCAAATTTCAGCTCATTTATCTCGATAAGAGCCGCTGGAGATGCCAATATGTACCGGGGGAAATATATATATATATATATATATATATATATATATATATATATATATATATATATATATATATATATATATATATATATATATATATATATAGGGACCCGTCGCGGCTTCGCTTGCATATCCATATATGTATACGTATGAATTTATTCCACCCCCGTTCAATCCCTGAATGATCGAATTTTAAAAAATGGAGAAAATAGTTTTCAAGATAATTATAAGGAACATTTTAGTGGCCGAATGAAATCGCTAAGTCGATTATTTTGCTGGAAATAGCCAATATAAAAAAACAGACTTACCTCTTTTCCACCCCTAAATGATGGAATTTGAAAAAACTGAGAAACCACTTTCTAGAGTTAATTTTACTTAACATTTTCGTGAAAGAGCGGGATCGCTAAGTCCATTATTTTGCGAGAATCAGCCAAAAATAGCCAATATACGAAAAACACATTTCACCCTCTTTCAACCCCTAAATGATACAACATCAAAAAATGCAGAAAACGGTTTTTTAAGAAAATTATAAGGAACATTGTAGTGGAAGAACGGAATCGCTAAGTCGATTATTTTGCCGGAAATAGCCAATATAAAAAAAACAGACTTACCCCTTCTGCACCCCTAAATGATGGAATTTCAAAAAACTGAGAAACTACTTTCTAGAGTTAATTTTACTTAACAATTTAGTGGAAGAACGGAATCGCTAAGTCCATTATTTTGCGAGAAACATCAAAAAACACGTTTTACCCTTTTTCAACCCCTTAACGGCGGAATTTTAAAAAACCGTCTTAGTGGGAATCTACATGATTAGACTTAACTTCCCACCAAATTTCTGAAATTTAAAAAATATGGTTTTTGCTGTAGACTGGATTCAATTTTTCGGCTTGTATTATATATATATAGATATTATATCAGACATGAAAATTTTTTCAAAAATCCTTGTCTAGAAGGTCAAAAACGGATAGAAAAACTACACTCGCACTTGACTGCTTCCTTCGATACACTGCAATAGTATGCATTTTATAGGATAAAATACGACTAAAACTTTTGCCAATACTATTGAGTATATAATGTAGTTATATAGATTGATACTTCTTACGACTCATCAGTCATCAGAAATTTATCAAGAATCTAAAACTAGCTAGAGTTTATTTAGAATATCAAAATTTTTCAGTAGATTCCTACTAAGATATTTCTATGATCTTGCAATTTTCCAGTTT
>JARQZK010003658.1:0-10000 GCA_030704885.1 Cynegetis impunctata
TTGATCGTCAGATATTTTGAAATGTTTAGCTGTTGAAATAGCTACTATCATCTGGATAATACAACTAGAATCAATTCGTCATCTTATCAAATTCATAAATCTCAGATCGTGCAGCACATATCTTCAAGAAAATATTTATGACCCCATTCATTTGAAATTTGAATTTCCACCAAGTGATTAGGGTGAGACTTGCACAAATGTTTCAACAACCTCGGTTGCTTATATGATTTCTTATATCGCAATAATAATAATTTTCGGCAACTTGACTCGGATGACTCCAATGATTTTATTATCTATTATGTTTCCCTTCAAAATTAAACACAAACTACGTTGTGGAGGAAATGGATATTGACAGTTCAAGGGAGTTTTTACTTGATAAAGAGTTTTACTAATGCAGGGCCGGGCCTAAGGGGCTGTGCGAAGTCTGCCGCTGCACACTCGAGCCTTTTGTGGGCAATTAAATTGACCAATTTTTGTAAAGAAAAAAATAAAAAAATTTTGGCAAATTTTTAGAAACTGATTTTAAATATTGGGAAGAAATAATTTAAAGCTATACTCTCTGGCATATCATTGGGGAAGGCTTGGATACCCTAAACAGCTGTACACTTCTCCTCTACACCGCCTCGCCCAAGGTCCGCTACCAGTTTGTGGAGTTGAAAAAATAATTCACACAGCTAAACAAATCCCAAGCTTCCAATGAGTTTGCCGCCGACTATAGAAGGAATTTTGTCTTAAAACTAATTCAGTTTTAAAATTCAAGGTAAAACCAGAAGATCTACCCAGCTACCCCAATGAGTTCTGAAATACAGTAAGTCTGATGGCCCTTGACAAAAGTCCAAGTATCAGTAGAACAGTCGTCTTGTGGCGGGAACGCGGAAAGTGTTGTGGGGACTCATGCTTCCTGCCTCTCATCCCCCGGCTTTGCTTTTCTAGCCATTTGGCGTCCTGGAAATTGATTTAGTAAATTGCATTCTCCGAAATGAAAGCAAGAAAAGCCCTTGTATAAAAATGTATAATAAAGGTGACTATGTACTGATCCAATTAGTTAATTAATTTTTTTTGTGTTTGCCGCCATTAATAAACACTGTCATTATATGGTTCACTATGGTTCAGTGGCGTTTTATTTTCTTTAACCCATGAACATATGGAAATTTATCCTAATGGGGGGGGTCCGATGGACGGCGGAATTCCCGCATTAATCTAGTACAAGTTGCAGTATAAGCATAAAAATCATTGCAACGTTACCCTAGAGTTAAGCTTTCCATTAGTTTATTTGACAAAATAGGTGTTATAGTACAAGTAAGAGAACTGAACATGTCACATCAATCAATAATGAATCCTATTGTCATACATAAATTTAATGTTCTACATTAAACTATGCGCAAAAGTGCACAAAAACTGTGTTTTTGGAGCTCAAATTTCAAAAAATTCCATACCTCCCAGACCCCCCTGCAGGGGCATAAAATTTGAGTCTAGCACACTTGCAATTTTCGCCTTAGGCCGGCCCTGTTACTATGTTCAATTTATAAATTGAAAACATTATAATTAATTTGCGTTAATATCATGAAGTAATATTCGTAAATCTATTTTATTGAGACCTGCAATAAAGAAATTCATTGGAGGAAAGCAAATATTCACTATGTTATTATGACGCCTAATATTTGAATTTTTAATTCAGCTAGATATACTTGACTGTTCATTTTGAGCTGAAAAATTCTAGTTACGGTCTTTCTGGTGAAGACAGTGGGATATATTTTCCTCAAACTAAAGTTTACGTAACCCTGTTTCTCAATTATTCATAAAAATTGTTCACATTCTGTCACAGCTACTCCTTTTTTAGTAGGTAAGAGTTCATTGTAAGGGTAGATGTCTGGTAAATATCTGAGAAATAGTGGGTATTAGATGTACCAAGAGTAGTGTTAGAAAAAAATTTATCCAAAAAAAATTTCTCTGCTCATACTAGAGATGCAATCGAATAAAAAAAATTTATTAATAATGTATAATTTCATTTCGGTAAATGACATAATTCAATCTTATGCTCATACACTTCATTCCACGTAATTGCCTATAACTACGTTCAGCTACGACAGCTTGCTCAAATTCTTGCCGCTAGTAAAATAAGTAATTTTAATATATAATAAGAAACTTTATTCGAAAACAGTACAAATTTTTTCACTATGCCTTCACGATAATCATTGTTAACAAAATACAATTGATGCAAGCATACAATACGAAGAAGTTATGTAGGTAACTAATTCTTTACGACATTTTTATATAGGTAGTCGAATTCTGAGTAGCTCAATTGTAGTGGACTGAGGTTTTGGGGATTGGCATTAAGTTTTTATAAGACAACAGTATGAATTTACGATAGGAGCCGATACCTCAATGTCCTATTAATCGCATTATATATGTATAACTTGACACACTCCGGGTGATCTGTTTCTCTTGATTGATAATGAAAAAACGGAAAAAAGTTCGTAATCAATGAATACCTAAAGTATACGTTTCAGATATCGGTCCACTACTCTTAATGTAATGAGTGCTTATTTGTCTTTTTCGTATGATCGGATACAGTTTTTAGTTATATCTAACGAAAAAATTAAGTTTTCAGAAAAATCTAACACATTCTACTTGAGTAAAGAAAAAACAAATTGACATTGGATAAACGTATGAATACTGCTTCTCCCTAGATATTTGGGCTTAGAAGAAAAGCTTTTAGCAAATCGGTCAATACAAAGTGGAGACAACAAAATTTCGGTCGTTTCATTTTCTCAATTTATGATAATTCAATGAACTTTCCTCATGCCGATTTGTCATCATGAAAATCTTCCGGATAATTAAGTTGGCGCCTTGCCAAAATCGCAATTCCACATAAAAAATTGCAGTCATCAACTGCCCGAGTGTAGCATTTCTCTCTGAAGGTAAATTGGGCAAGAATAGGGAAAGCTTTATTCGAAACTATACATCTCTTTAGCCAGTAAGGTTATTCAATCGTAAATTTTTTGTTGGAGGAGGTGATTCAGAATTCTTAGAACAAAATTAAAAATTCTCACTTCTCAGTCTTTGCAAAATTACCGAACTGCCTGACTAGCAGTTCAGAATTGGTTTTTCCTATTATTATAATTATTTGTAACCATATTTCTATTTACCCCTTCTACACATTTTGTGATCTCTTTATTTCTTGTTTTCGATATAACAGAGAAACATAGTTTGTTTGCTATTAGCATCTGAAGAAGGTGAAGTTCCACCGAAACGTGCGTCATGCGTTATTTCTTTTAATGAATGTGTAAATTGTTATTATAACCCATTGTTTCAATACTCAAAATATCTCGAAAACTAGAAGATGCACGACATTCAACTTTAGGCTATTGAGTGGGTGTATTAGGGTGATAAATTGCGTTTAAGGACAATTTCGGGAATTGAAAGGGATGAATCATCCGACGAATCCGATGATGTAGTACCGTCTCTGAGACGTATGGTTAGTAGTTAAGTGTAAACAATAGTTGGGTCCTCACTGACCAACTTATTATTTTTGTTCATGTATAATTCATTCATGTGTCCTTTAACGCTCTGTGTGATAAATGTCCATAATATTGAAAGGAAATTACCAATATTATTTGGTAGTAAAGTCTTCAAACGCTAGTAGAAAAGAAAATAAAATTTAATCTGCTATTTCTTTTCCGCACTCTTTAGCGTGAGGAACAGAAAAAGCAATTAACTTTTCAGAGTGCTGTGTAAAAGCAAAATTTTCGAAACTTGAATTCGTACCGAAAACTGAACCTTTCGAAACGCTAGTAGAAAAACAAAAGTGCCACGAATAAAGAATATATTAATTATGCTTATTATTAACACTGAGGAATCAAAGATGTCGCAAAAAATTCACCTTTTGACGATCCTTATTACAATAAATTAATATAAAACGCGATGAGTCATTAAATATATAGTGTAAATATTCGTGAACCTATGAAATTATAGCTTTTCGTCTGCTTTAACATTTTGTTTATATTGATTATTCACAAGGGAAAATAACGACTATTATGAAATAACTCCATTAATTAATTAATTTTATCAGAAATGTGGAACGTCTTCTAATATCAAATAGTTACAGAATAAGATAAAGCGTTTTCCTTTTATATTCACTGAACATTTTCATGAGGCTATTTGCTCCCGAAGTATCAGTATCTATGAAAATAAAAGTGTGAAGCAATATTTTCTTCCCTGGACGAATTTAAGTAACGTGCAAGGTTTTATTCCTGTTCTAGGCATTAAGGGATTAAAGAATCTTGGCTTAAACGGTAAATCGATCGTCTGATTCAGGAGGACGCTAAATCCAGTTTGAAAGGAAAACATAACACCAGTGCTTTTCTTTTCCTGATGTTGGTGATTCATGGAAGCCCAGTTCCATTCCCTTCATTCTAAGGAATTAGATTTATTGAACGAAAAAATATACACAATACATTTTTATTCTATCCTGACAATCGTTTTAATCTTTGATCCTATCGGTTATATTTTTTCTTACATAAATTCCTCTTTAAGGAACGTTGTCATTTGCGCAACGAGAATAAATCTTCACAGGGTCAAAGATTTAATCTTTATGAAGGTATATCGTTCGAGAGACGTGTATATTATCCTCGACCGGAAAGAGCGATTCGGTATATTGCTTGCACTATATCGTGTTTGTGACATCTGTTAGTTGGGAAATGGGTGAAAGAGTTCCATTTTTATGTGGCGAACCTGAATCAAACCGAGAATCGCATACCCTTCGAAAATCGGTTTTTGAAGTCGAAATACTCATATATCAGTTTTGTATATTCTCCAATTCGTTTTTTATTTATGTTGTCAATTGTAGATGAAAAAATTCTGTTGCAACATTTTGCAGATGCCTGAACGACTAAGGAAATACTTGATCTGAAATAATTCAACTACCAGGATAAACTCACAGGTTTCTGGACAAAGAATGTTTATTATTAATTTATTAACAATGCCGACGTTTCAATGCTACTTGCATCTTTTTCAAAGCTGAAATGAACAACTTAAATCACAAAACAATACATGGATTGGCAAATGTAAAATTCTTACCTAGTTAATCAATCTTAAAGAACAAATAGTTTGAAATGTACATGGTTTGCATGAACACACAATTATTAACAATATTCATGAATCACTGCCACATAATATGGGAGACAAACGGCGTGGCGACATCAATCCAACGAATGCGCAAGTATGTATACAGATGTCCCATCTGGGTCAACAATTATGATCGGAAATCTGATACCGTGAACAAAGCATTCTGCACTCTTGCATTTGTCAAAATTAATAATCATATTCAGTAACAGACCACTATACAGGGCAACCAAAACTGATAACAAACCATCTAAAATGATATGGGTTTCAAAGCGGTCACGAAAAATTGAGATTCAGGATATTATTATATATGAGAGACAAATTGTCTGAAATTAATATTCTTGTTCTGCTTAATATGTATCATTTCACTAATGTTTCGCTTGTGAGAATTCTCCTCCAATTCAACTACTCTTTTATGAGCAGCATCCATTAAACACATTATGATTTCTACGGAATCATATGATTCACTAAATATGATTAGTTTCATGAGATCTAACGGCATGAAATTCCCATGCATCCTTCAAAGGAGAATGATAGGACATTTGAAACCGGCGCCACACGCGATAGAAACACTAGACTGACTCTGCAACGAGCTCATCAGTAGTGTCGCGCCCACCGACCGAGTGGGTAACGACGTCGAACACACATAACCATCTTATAGTTTCTAAGAAAAGCAATAATGACATGCGAACAAATCATAGCGTCGTCTTTTCTGAATAGATGGGCTAGCGACTCAGTCTATTTGTCCAGTTCCAATACCTGGATTGTTTTGTGATAATATTTTTTATATTCGAGCAGTTTTCACAATTCTCATATTTCATAACTAATATTGAAGTTTCGCTTATCACTTGGTGAAACATGATTAAATATTGATATTTAAAATAAAAACACTTGGCTTTAAGTTTCACAAATATATTGAATAAAAATTAACAATTACATTAGACTAATGTAAATAATGCGTCAACGTGTACACACCTATTGAATATATAACCGTTTAACCTTAAAATTGATACGTCTTCATATATTATATATGAAATATGAGATATTGATATTTAAAATAAAAACACTTGGCTTTAAGTTTCACAATTATATTGAATAAAAATTAACAATTACATTAGACTAATGTAATTGTTAATTTTTATTCAATATATTTGTGAAACTTAAAGCCAAGTGTTTTTATTTTAAATATCAATATCTCATATTTCATATATAATATACGAAGACGTATCAATTTTAAGGTTGAACGGTTATATATTCAATAGGTGTGTAAACGTTGACGCATTATCTCCGAAAGGTTTTGCGGCTATGTTGTTGTTATTGTTTGTAGAAAAACTGTTCATTTTCAGGAAGGCAGAAATGGGCTAGTCTGTTACGCTAGTGGACCATGTCAACTCGTCAGCCGAGTCTCTGTTACCAAGGTCTTGGATTTTACCAATACCTGGCCTGCTTTTGAATTTTATACACTTAATTTGGCCTGCTTTTGAATTTTAAACACTTAATTTCACTGTATTACATATAACATTTATTGTCGCACACGTGGATTTAACCTCTTAGTCTTTGGAAGGATTCAGGAGTTAAGCGTATGCTCTGTTTGACGCCCAACCTCTGAATTTAGGAGGTTATGCTATTGTGCTATATAGGTTATGTTATGCTTTACACATAATGATCTTAGTTGGCTGTCATATCATCAATCCACCAGTCTGAAATCCTTGTCATTAACCTGACATTAGGTAAGTATTTATGCTGCTCAATACATCTTTGTAAATTTCAGTTTTTTGCGTTGTCTTGTTGGTTGATTAAATACACTTTCAAGAACCTATGTTTGCCATAGTTATTGAAATTGATAGAATGGTCTAATTTGGTAATGTGTTTAAAGAGAGCACATCGTTTAGGGTGGTTTCTTATGTTAGATAATTTTGTGTCGTGTGTTTTTTTTTTCAAATAATTGTACCGTTTGTCCTATATATTTTTTATCGCATAGTGCACATGGTATTTGATATATATGCAAATCTTCAATAACTTTAGTATGGTCCTTCAATTAAGTAAACACTTCGGATGTATTGTAATAATAGTTGATTGCTATTATTATATTTTCTTGTTCGAGTTGTCTTATCAATTTATTCATGAGAAATTTCACGTGTTCTAAGGATGAGTATTTTTCATTAGAATTTGTGCATTGTCATTGTTGTTTGTCGTTTTTAGTTTTTTTTATTTCGTTGTTGTTCTAGGCTGAGTAGAATATAGTTTTGCTTAACATACTAGGATATCCATTATCCCTGAATGTGTTCTCTAGTTCTTTTGTATTATTTGCAATGTAAGATGAATGGCATAGTTTCATTATTCTATATTTCGTCTGAATTTTTTTTAAAAAATACTGTGATTAGAAGTGTAGTTGAGAGTTCTTTTTGATGCTGTAGGTTTCTTGTTCATTTCTATCGTTATATTTTATTGGTTGTCTCTTATTATTTCCATGTTCAGAAAGAAGACCCAATATTTAATATTTCTTAATTCTATTGTTCGTTGTGCTTCATTTCTATAATAAAAGTTAATCTATTGTCCAAATATTTTGTATTGAATACATCAAGTAATTATTCATCAAGTTTAAGATATAGTCCACAAATTTGTATATGAATTGAGGTTTGTAGATGAGTTACGGGAGTTACTTTTTTTTACGCGCAGTGAAACCTTTCGTAGTTCTGTCAAAGTTGAGATGACAATTGTTATGCAGTGACCTTTCAAACACCTCGAGTTATCCTTTATAAGATGGGGGAACTGCTTAGCATTGAATCAAGGTTGTTAGATATGTATAAGGTAGATACATCCCGAAGCATCTAAAGACGATGTAGGGTTTTTTCCCTAAGAAAAACAAAAAATCATATTCAAGTTGCTTGAATAGCAATTTATATTCATTTGAAAACTCTGGAAGAATTCATCTAACTATAAGTTACATAGAAAATTCAGGCAAATTGCCGATGATTCCCATCGGTTTATATGGTGAGTGTGAAATCACAGTTTATTGTCAAAGGCTCATCCAACTCGACTCGAGTAACGGGGTGATGTGCGAGCGTTTTACCACTCAATTAAACAATGTGAAGTTAAAAAGGTAGCCCTTGATAAAAATTACTTTCATTATACCTTGTCTAAAATAGTTAACATGATTAAAATTTATAATCAAAACTTTCTTCAGGTTGAAGAATATGGAAATTTCCAAGGACAAACGAATTTATAATAGTGGTTTGATGCCATTATAAAATTAGCTAATGATATTTACTCTTCAACTTGTTTGTACTTTGTATACAAAACTGAAGTCCTTGTGTATATTATGAGAACATATAATTAGTGAAACGGGCGAAAAATTTTCAAACCAGTGGCAGAAGATGTGGAAATTAATTATGAATGACATATTTGAAATTAGGAAATCTCGGTGTCTGACTGTGTGGAGCTCAAAAAACAGTTTTGGAGCGAGTTTTGCACCCGCAAACCCCATAGTGACTTTGAGATATGAAAATTTGCACACTTATTGAGTTTCCTTTGAAACTATAATTTTGATTTTCATCCGTCGCCTATTTTACCTACGTAGAGAGATTTTGTTGTTATTTATTGGGTTTTGAGAATTTGCTCATCACCACAGCATCTGCAGATTGATTAAGAGGGTTGAAATTTGTTACGTGAATTGACTTGATGTTGAGGTACGCTCCTTTTTGGGTTTCAAGTCTTTTCCTCAAGCACACTGCAAAATACGAGCTCATTAATAGAGCTCTGCTGCTTACGCGTTTTATTCACTTTCTATTGCATATATTTATCTAACTTGATGGAGAAAAGCTAATTGACGAATGAAAATCATGAATAAGATTTCCAATGGATATTCCTTTTTAAGTTCTTATACTCAGACGTATGAATGTTTTCATATAGCCACGAAAAATAATAGAAGCATAGTAAATCTTTTTAACGCTGAAATAACATCTAGAAATTTCGATCAAAATAAATCTCATTAGAGGTCCTTGCTCACGGAAGGGTGATTTGAAAATTCTATTTTTGGTTTACTCATAGGATAATCATACTGGAGTATATAAAAGTTATTGCTCTAGCAGTTAACAATCTTACCTACCGTATGCATCGACTATGCAAGCATTTCGGCAAACGCATATGTTTACATGATATTAAATCTTTAGCAGTTGTCTACGTTCTAACACATTATGTACATCAATCTCTCAGAGTTGAGATTCATATTCCTTGAAGGCAATTTTATGTGTGTTTCATTTTGAAATACATATGTTTGTTTTTTGAAACACATTTTTTTTCGTTCACATTCGTAGTGTATCATCGACTTCACTCAATCGAATATTTCACTCATATCTGCCTCTCACCATGCTTCCGACAATTTCAGTATTATTGGTAGTATACTGTACACAATTTTGACAAGCCGTAAAACTTGCTTTCATACAATTGTAGAAACTATAACTGGAAAACAGTATTGACAGAAGCAAACTGTATGTGACTGTAATTCCTTTAAAGTTTCAAGGAAACGCGAAAACTTTTTGGAAATAATAATAGTTCAGTATACCTATATATGGTTCATAACTTTGGTAATTGATTCAAATAGGTGTAGGCTATGCAAAGCATGAGAGCAGTATATGACGAACTGGAGACATATAAAGTAGCAATAGCTGATGTTACCACGAAAAAGGTAGCTAAGCTTCTGTGCAGCCCACTTGGTAATTGTGCACACGTGTTTATTCCAGGTTAGCCGACTCCTAGAAGATGTAATTTATCGGTTGGCTCAATAATTCTTTTTTAAAGTAGGAAGACAATAAGTTTTCTACAGGCCTGGTTACCTGTGTTGTGATTCATCAGAGATACAATCAACAACGGTCAG
>JARQZK010003658.1:20000-42500 GCA_030704885.1 Cynegetis impunctata
CTTGTATAGAATAATTGAACAGGAAGTTTATTTAGAAGTGTATAAATCTTTAAAAGAACAAAGCGCTTTCGACTTTCGTCATCTTCAGTGTTTCCTGCAAAGTAAATACACTAATTGCATTAGTACTTCATGAATTTAAAAAGATATTAATAAATTGGGTTACGAAATTTGACAGAATTCAAATTTTGAGTACTTACGAAATCAGGTAAAAGGAAGATATTACAATTCAAATGCTGTAGCAAGCAGAGAAATCAGAACAGTTAAGCCTGTAGAAACCACTTGTTTTCAATTTGTTAATTTTATCTTTCTAATTTAGTAGTGAGTTACTTATCTTGTTGCAAGATTTAAAAGAAATTTTGGTACCAGGAATGTTTTCTTTTATGAATTTAGAAATGCCATTGCACAAATTATTTCCAAAAAAAGGCATCGCAAAAATATTTGTAGGTAGGAGATATATCAGAAGTAGCGTTAAAGGCAAGTTTTCTGTCTATTCGGTATTTGAATTTATTAATTAATCTGTTAATTATTGAAGTTTGATAGCCATTTTTGGCAGATTGCTGCCAACAATGGCTATCACTGATTGTAATATCTTCCTGTTACCTGACTTTGTAAGTACTCAAAATTTGTTAATATCTTTTCGAATTAATGAACTAATGCAATTAGAGTATTCACTTTGCAGGAAGCACTGAAGATGACGAAAGTCCAAAGCGCTTTGCTCTTTTGAAGATTTATACACTAAAAATTCTTCTTCAATTATAACTCCTGATAATATCAATGTATGATATATAAAGTTGTTCCAGAATGTTCCATATTGAATGAAGAAAAAAAACCTTAATCAGCCAGAATCTTATTATATA
The DNA here is from genome assembly GCA_030704885.1 of Cynegetis impunctata. Taxonomy (NCBI): domain Eukaryota; kingdom Metazoa; phylum Arthropoda; class Insecta; order Coleoptera; family Coccinellidae; genus Cynegetis; species Cynegetis impunctata. The sequence goes on from JARQZK010003658.1 coordinate 20,858, forward strand.
TTCAATACCTCTTCGTTGAAAATCAACGAACATCATTAGATTACGATATATAATCAGTATGTAAAATAGAACACCAGTTTATGAATATTCAGATGATTTTGGGAACTCTGAATTTCGGTTGCTATAATATTAGATATGAACTATTCATCAACCGCCAAAGTGTACTATGCGCATCTTTATTTAGAGAACTTAAATTTTAGAAAGTTCGAAGAGTATCATTTTCGCTATGTGTAAATTTTGGTAGATTCTGTAGCATCTAGCATGATACTGATAATTTTCACTTCAATACTTGGCTCAATATTGAACTAGCCTTAACTTTTCTTTCATGTTTGACTTTAATTTCTTTGAAATAATTTTAGTATTTTAACATAAAATTTCACCTACTCACACTAAAGTTATTCGATATAATGAAAAAGGTAATTGATACAAATTAGAATTTTTTCGTGGTGGAAAATGAGACAAAATATTTATTTCTGTGATTTAGGGGCATCAAATTAATACAATGAAAGTGATCTTATCTTAATTTTATTTTCAATTCGGTTATAAAATTCTCATGTTGGAACAGGGTTTCCATAAAACACGTGTAGAGTTAAATTGAAGAGTTATTTCACGAATAGTTTTTCAAGTACAGGGGAAAATATGAAAAATTATTAAATATGCAACATGAAATTAACTAATTCGAAGTTGAAATTTTCAATAAGAGTCATTCATCATCTGTTGGATGACAAACTTAACTATTATGAAGATTGAAAGGTTACCTGAGTATCATCATCAATTTTGTTCTAAATGGTTTTTCGATGATGATTGATTTTTGTTGTGAATATGAGAGATATTTTAGCAGAAACCAACAAACCAGAGTCTACTATGAATCATTATTCTTTAGTAGCATGAATGCATATCATCATCATCACGGTATGGCATACGTTTATGTAATCCCTTCTACAATATGAATCGATAATCTCTCACAGATTTTTTTTTCTTTTTCTTATTCGTCCACTAGTTCATACTACATTGAACAAACGAAAAGCTTATTTTATAGGCTTTTCATAAATCCTAAATGCTCCTTTGCGTATCCTTGTTCCCGAAACTGGTTTCGGATATCGATCAGCAACATGAGACAATAAGTCTCGAGCCTCACGATTTATCCCTAGATTTTCAATATTTCCTTCTGATAATGCTTCTGTAGGACGGTTTGAATGTTTGGATATTCAACTGTGATTTTTAAAATGTTATTTCGAATTAAACATATTCATTTTAAATCCAAAGCTTCCACGAATCTTCTCGTTGATTTCCTTTTAAAGATACTAATTAAATTCAATCGAAGACAAATGTTTCGATGAGACTGTAGTAAAAAAAACGCTTGATTCTCAGAGCATTTTCCCCTCATTTCTTTTATTTTTTACGTAAAAGTTCTCAAGGGCATGTGAAGGTGAGAGAAACCTTGATGCCCACGAAAAAACATGAAATCTCCACATTAAAACGAAAGAGAATAATTCCCAATCGACGTACCAAATTTCAACTCTCTAACTCAATATTTGAAAGTTCTAGAGGTGTTAAAAGCCTCAGAAACCACAAAAATTTCGGCGGTTAGAGAAAAAAGCTTATACGCTCGAAAAGCTCTTTTCTCAAATCCACGTACAAATTTTAGATCCATAGACCCTCCAAAAAGCCCTAGAAGGCTAAATTTTGGACATGTTTTTTTCATATATGCCACTGGTTTAAAAAACATGTGGAGATGCTAAGCTTTCGACTGTATATAGGTACTCACATTTTGATAGACCTCAGAAAGTCTCAACAGTCATGTTCAGGAGGTGTAAAATAAATTCAAGAACAACTCCCGGAGCTAGCTGTTATCTTTCGATACAATGCAATACGACTATCGATAGTCTAAAGTTAAAATGATGTTAGGTTAGGTTTTTTCGTAATCTCATACTGTTATTTTGATTTAACGGTATCCAGATGAATATTGAATAGTTAATGTTAGCAACTTACGTCCGCTAAAATCTTTTAACGGCAGGCGGCCGTTAATCACTTGTTCAAATATTTATTTCAAAACTTGAAATGTCAATGTTGTCATAAACTCCCAAAGCAAGTTTCAACATTGAAATCTTAACACACAGCGAGTTGGGAGTATAAACCTCTGATTTTCCTTTCGGAAAAGCTAATAATACATTTTCATTAACCAACTTTACATTCTTGCTTTTACGCAACTTTTCGAAATATTTTTTTTGATATCGCTCTTGAGTTATTTTCGGCAGTAAATCAACACCTGCTGTACATGATTCTTCCAATATTCCTAAAGGAATTCGATTTTGTTCCTCAATTTCATCGATGGTCGTCGTTAAAGCGAACTCGCGAACACAAAAAGCTGATGTTGTTTAAAAAACTATCAAACTGTTCCATGACAACACAGTGCACGACATTGAGATTTTTCTGTGGAATTACGAGGTACAGGGTTTGTTGTTTCCTCTGAATCAAAATGTAATCTTTCAACGGGATTACGAAAAGTCTTGAACGACACACGGCCGATACGCAAATAACGGATTCGGTTGTTATAATCTGAGGCGCAGCCGAGGATAACAATATTAAACCTCATCCGTTATTTGCTACATATCGGCCTAGTAACGTTCACAACTATGTAACATAAGATATTGCTCAGGTATGCAACAGAAATATAAAGTTCAATATGCATTAATGAAACGCGTTATGCCGCAATATGTTTGAAAACATTCGAAATATACAGGTAGACATCGATTGTCATGTCGTGAATAAGTTACGAGGAATTCGTAGCTCAGACAATGAATAGACATAGCAAATATAAAGTGATAGTGATTCTTAATCAGCTCAAACTATGAAACATCATAACATTTCCAAACAATATAATCCATTCAATTTAACTCCTACATATTTATCACAACATTCCTAAGATTAATTCCTTGTGTTCTTGTGCAAACTGAATTCACCAAACAGTATATATGAATTCGTCATTCGTCAAACAAACAGTACTCCTAATCGCATAACTCAGAACCACCTTCATGATATTTTTGTATTGATCAACCAAAGACTTGTGGTGATGCAGAAAGATAAACTTTCCTCAAGTTTTCGTCAGCGTTTCCACAATTTTTTGTGTAAATTTCAGTTATAAAATCAGTACAATATACACTGGTGATCATTCTGCTCTCATCCAAATAATCTGAGTTATTTATTCCTTGTTAATTTTGCTGAACCCTGGATAAGTGTTTGATAGGCTCCCTTTTCACCCATACTATACAATAGAAGCATATGTCAGACGCTAATGAGGAAAAACTTTCAGCTATGTATATAAATCATTGATTTTTGATCGAAGTAATATACGCAATAGAGGTGTCTCAGCCCAAATTTATTCCCTCTCTTAAGTTGGTTTTTTTATTGAACTTAAATTTCTGTAGTTATAAACGATAAGAAGAGATCAGGATGACATCCATGGAGCTTCTCTGCAGGTTACATACTCCTCGATATATTTGCACTCTCTGGTATATTTGAATGCCTCGTGACATTTTTGAAGAAGTCAATTACCCCCGTAGCGTTTATCTCACCCAAAATCTTTCTTACTCTCTTAAAGATCGATTAATATGTGAGAGAAATTCGAAGAAAATGGCCAACAGTTTCTGATGAACCTATTCTCAGCAGATGCTTCCTGAGGCGACAGGGTCCTGTGAGGAAGCTAGTGAGTAGATGTGATTCATTCTTGCTGAGATCCAGATATCCTTTGGGTCTTGCAGTTTTAAATTTCCGAATGAAATTTTTGGAGTGACCTATCCCTGAAAGACACTCTCTCACATAGGTGCAATTTTCTATACTACAGAAAGGCTTTGGGCCAGGAAATAAAGTTCGTGGTCCTTTTCAGGCAATTAAATCGGCCTCTTCGTTTCCTTTGATTCCCGAGTGACCGGGAAATCAGATTAAAAATACCTTGTTATTCTTTCCTATCTCCTTGAGCAGCCAAATATACTCAGTGGTCAGTTTGACCAAGATAGTTCCACTGTGGGTGGATATAACTCATAATTGAAGGTCAATATATCGGACAAGTTTCAAGTCTTTAGGTGAAGCACATTATATTCCTGAAAAGTACCCACGAATCCGCAAATAATTTATAAACATCCGGAGGCCATGCTCGATCAAAGATACCAACTACTCCATGATGGAGTATCATTATCTTGGTAAATTTCAGTGAAGACAGTAAAAAATCATACGATATAGAAAACTGGACCCTTAGGAAGGTTCTCTTTCCCAGTGGAGGGTCCTGCCAAGACCTATCCAATGGCGTGTATACCATTAAAATTTTGAAAGCGACACGGGGTAGATCTTTGTGTTTTTTTTTCTATAACAAAGAACTTCTTTCTAAAGCAGAAATTATTTGACGAGTTATTTTCAGAATAACGTCAGCTCATCGACCGTTACTCGTTACTATCAGCATTGACTGGATGATTTGATATGAATCCTTTCATTTCATTCCTTCTGAAATATCCATGTATTTCATAAAATCATTAAATTAGTGAGCAACATTGACCAAAACCATTTTGAAATTTTCTGAATTGATATCATTTAACAATTTCATTTTACAAGCTTCATACAATCTGTTTCACTTGTTTCTACGAATTGCTTAATTGGTTGATGAGGCTTTATGTTTTATGGTTATATAATATATATATATATATATCTATTGTTTTGGTACAACTTAAACAAAAATTAAATTGAAAGGCATTGATGAGAACGGTTTGGTTTTGCCAACATTCTTTTTTCCAACAAGTTTCTGCTATATGATTTTCCGAATTAGAACAGGACTCAGAGACTGAAATTCATTGACGTCATGATTCGATGGATAATGGTCAATTCAAGAATTTACTTACTGTTTCATAAAATAGCTATTCTTCTCAAAATTGATGTTATACTAGTACTAGTTCACTGAAAATAATAAAAATCGGCGGTTTCTTGGGTTAACACATCGTTTTCAGATCTAAAACATATTCTATTTTCGTTGACTAAATCTTCGCATCATGGAAGTCCAATGAAAATTTCAACGACGGCAATATAGATTATCGGAAAATACGAAACAATAATACAAGCGACATTGAAGATGAAATAGAAAGAGGGTTTTTCCCCAAGGAACATCATATTCGATGGAATATAAACGAATAGAAGTCATTCTGATGACGAAAATATTCCTAATGCTTTATTTCGAAATTGTAAGATCTCATATTTTATATCTACATCTAATACGTATTCTTTACAGACACAAAGGAGGACGTGATATTCATATGAAATGAAATAATATCAGGCAATGAGCATGCTGCCTTCTACACTTGCAGAATGAACAATTCATTTCTTGGCTTGTATAATGTTCTCTGTGTGAAAAAACTGGTTCTTGCTTTGCGTGCCAGAACTTAATACGACATTGATCCCAAAGTAGGATTTCCACATTAAAATATAAATTTTTTGTATAATCAACTTTGACAATTCAACATTTCTAATCAGATAGCCTCAGTAAATTGAAGAGCATTATGAATTAGAAACGAGAGATTAGTTTTGCATGAGTTAAACGGAAGAAGATCAGGTTATTGGATCTAACTGTAGTATCGGACACACGTTGTGAATCTTCGAATGTATATGCTCACTGTCGATAGGTTTCAATTGTATTTTAGATCTGAAATGAATTTGGAGTAGTTTTTTTTATTCATTTTAGAACTTCTTGACAACGATTTTTCAAATTCTTGCATGACTGATATTTATATATTGGCATCTGTAGTGGTTCCCATCGAAGCAAATGAGCTGAAATTTGGTATCTTGGATTATTTTCAAGGCAGACCGAAGTTATAGTGTGAGAAATTCATACTCAATTGATTTCTTTTACTGATGCACTTTTTATGTTGAAATTAGATGCGATTTTCAGGATTTTCCAACATTGTGCATATCTGCAGCACGTCCAAATTTAGTTGGAAGGCAGGAATTTTGTAGGCGAATTCCGTTAAGGTAACGGGGGTGCTATTTCAGGGTTTCAAATGTGTTTTCGCTGCCGAAATTCTATGTAGAAATTTCATTTGATTTTACAGGTTTTCATGCTCATCTTTAACTCCTTTCAATTGACTTAGGAGGTTAAGAATTGAGAAAGAGGAATTAAAATCCTCAAATCACGAACATTCGGATTTTTTCATTTCTCTAGCCCATTTCAACGAAGCAAACAATGTGACGAATATAAATTGAACATACTACGGATGTGCAGAATATGTGAGTTGGGCTAGAAGCTGCATGTTTTATAGATACACGCCTATTCCTTCACATTCAGCTGGTCGCGCATCAGTAAGCTTCATACATACATAATTCATTTACTTCTACAGTTATTTATTTTGCTTGCAAAAAGTTACTGAAAATTGATTATTAGGCCAGTAAAACGGTGCACAAAAAGTGGTCGAAGTGGAAAGTTTTGGAGTAATTGTTGTTATTGGTTTATTCTATGTTTTTTGGGGTGCTGAACGCGAATCTGAAGTTGTCCAACAAAAATTTGCTCGGCAAATAAGAGAAATCATCAAAAAAACACTCAAAATATTGTTTTTCAGTGGTTTTCAGCTTATAACTTGCAAAGTAAGCTCTTTATGAGAAAAGTGTTTATGTAGTAAAATAAAGAGGAGAATATTTCCTACAATTTATGTCTTTTAACATTTTTTCGTACATCGTATGGTTTCCACGCAAAAGTGTTCTGAAATATGGGGCGAATCAGTATTTTTTGAAAAAAAGCAAAACATAATGAATAAATCAATGCAACTTGCCTTTAAGTGAAATAATTCATTTGCAGCACCTCGCCTTTCGATTTGAAAGCAAAGACAGTTCAGTTCGACTATCCTGACTGAAGGGGGTATCCGTCAAAATCACGTGACTGAAAAGGGTAAGCGTCAAGGGCACGTCTTCATGCATTCAGTACTGCTATTGCCGTGGTCGTGCCATTTGTCTCTTTCTGTGGCGGCGCGAAGTCCAGTTATTTTCGTTTCCGAGTGTTTTCGTTGAGATACAATACAACTCTTTACAATGTCAAGTGAAAAGTGTTTTATTTGTGAAAAACATTCAAGTGAGGGCCCAGTGAAAGTGGTAAAGGAAAAAGGAGTAGAAACTTTACGAGATGCTAGTAAAAAAAGAAATGATAGGAAGAGAGTTGTTTTGGCGGGTAAAACATCTGTAAACATACATGTTTCATGTCAGAAAAGTTACACAAATGAAAAAATGATAGCTGCTTACCTGAAGAATGCTGCTCAACCAAGCACATCTTCGGGAAAACTAAGATCATCCTCTGACTTTTGCTTCAAAACAGATTGTTTTGTGTGCGGAACACGAATTTCCGAAGATTACACAAGGTCACAACAACGACTGCCTCACCATAAACGTAATTTGGTACATCAGGTGATGAAAATAGAGATGAAAGATACAGTTATGAAATACGCTCAGCTTCGTGGAGATGATTTCGGTGCAGCAGTTATCAAGAGGATCCAACCGATAACAGATATGGTGGCTGCTGATTGTCAGTACCATGATAAATGTTTAAAAAATCTGTAGCCAGGTAAAGGGACAGTTACCCAACTCATTTTTTCTCCTGACTGCCATCCAGACCAATCCATAAGTGACAACATATTGTTTTTGCACGCCATGGGGGGATGTGACACTACCTCGGAAAAATGAGGTTTCTTCAAACCCTCAAGAAATACCCTGCCCTAACCAAGACCACTCAAATTTTCAAAGATGCGGCACATGCTGACGCTGTTATCAATGCTGGTATTACCTGTCAGACCAACTGTGGATGTAAAAAAGCTGGCCTTAACTGTTCCAATATCTGCCTCAACTGCGAGAACGGCTGCAATAATATGCCAATTGCAGAAATTGAAGAAGAAGCAGAGGATGATCCGGAGTTACTTGAAGGTAACTGTGCATGGATAATTCTCTTACCATCATTTATCTGCTCACTAAGTATTTGTGTGTCAGAATATGTGTCTACCGCTTTCATATCTATTCAATATGTTGACAAGTGTTTGAAATTTGGTCTCTTATTTATTTCAGACATTGAAGAACTGGATGGCCGCCCTGAGGAAAACATGGAGCCGGTACCTAAAAGGGCTCGTACAAGTAAATAGATAGGTACTACTACTTATAAATATTGATATTTTTCATATTTATTCAATAAATTGTTGAATATTTTGCAATTAAGTCGATGATTTTTGTTTCAAACCTAGAAGAACTGGAATGCTGCCCTGCTGGAATCCGGTGTCTAAGAGGTCTCGTATTAGGTCATAAATATTTAAGTGTGTTGAAATAATTAAATACCTTTGTTTTCTTTTGTTTAATAACCTTTTTCATTAATGTATAAAATAATTAATTAAAACATTTTACAAATCATCAAATAATGTTCACCTTCATAAAATAAAAAATATAAACTAATGACGTATTCTGCTATTTTTTTGTAAATGCTAATTTCTCCCATATTTCAGCACTCTTTTGCGTGGAAACCATACGACGTACAAAAAAATACTAAGATACATAAATTATAGGAAATTTTCTCTCCTTTATTTTGCTATATAAACACTTTTTACATAAATAGCTTGCTTTGCAAGTTATGAGTCGAAAACCACTAAAAAACATGATTTTTAGAGGTTTTTTGATGATTTCTCTTATCTGCCGAGCAAATATTTGTTGGACAACTTCAGATTCGTGTTCAGCACCCCAAAAAACATAGAATAAACCAATTTTAACTGCACCGAAAATGATAATTTCATCTATTGAAATTCGCTTCTCTTGAAAATTTCTATACATCACAAATTATTTTATTGAGAAAAAATGGATCTTGTTGAGTGCGTACCAACATCATTTCTCAAAATTCAACTTTCTGTTGAGGGTCAAGATTCTTTGAACAGATGAATATTATATACCCAAATCTTCTTTAGCACTTCTTATCGATGACTCGGGAAGTGCGTGAAAATATGCTAAGACATTAATTTGGTTGTCTTCAGAAGTTACGGGTCGAGGTAAGTTTCTTGGCGCTTTTGAAGATGATCCAAACGTATCGAAATTAATACGGAAATATCATGAAAAGTTGTTGAGAACTTGGAGATTCTAAAAAAAATATTATAAACAGATTGTTCCACTTTCTAATAGAAGTGGCAACACCGCATCACCAAAAATATTTCAGTTTCGTAGAGAATGTCCGAATATGCTTTCTATTGAATTTTAAAAGTGATCCGTTGGCTATGGTTCGCCAGAATTGTCTAATGGGCTATCCACCGTGAATCAGCCTGTATAGCGAATAGAACTTCGTTTCAACCTGGTGTACCACGATACTCTTACTTCTTTGAATTTCACCTTGTAGGTGGAGAGTAATCTATTAATCAAATTTTCCCATTTTCATTCGATAATGAGGAAAACCTATTCCAAAATATATAACCTTCAGGCGGTAAATCGAAAATTAATCACTGAAAAAATATGACCAGAGAAGTTTTAATGGAACGAAATTCGTCCAATATTGTCTAGACCCTTTATATTTATATTAATGAATCATTTTCAGTGACATATGTGAGAGTAATGTAGGCACCTACTCAGTTTTTCACTTTGTGACAAATCATGTAACTTTTTCCAACAGAGATTTTTCCAAGCCTCAAGGAAAGTTGGATAAACTCATTATTACTTGTCTGTTGATTTTGATGACAGAAAAGCAAACGTCATGCAGATTTTCTTCTTGGAATAGACGGAACTTGAAAATAATTTTAATTATATTATATAATATAGGTATATATATATATATATATATATATATATATATATATATATATATATATATATATATATATATATATATATATAATTATTTATTCGAATTGTTGTTGCCTGTGATCTATTTTTAATCTCTTGATAATTATTAGCAATAACAGGCTGGTTGAATCTTAAAAAACTCGATTTTATTAAAGAGTTGACGATTCAACCAGCCTGTTATTGCTAATAATTATCAAGAGATTATATATATATATATATATATATATATATATATATATATATATATATATATATATATAAATATATATTTATATATATATATATATATATATATATATATATATATATATATATATATATATATATATATATATATATATATATATATATATATATATATATATATATATATATATATATATATATATATATATATATATATATATATATATATATATATATATATATATATATATATTTATTTATTTATATGTATGTATACGTATATTTCATTGTACATATTTACATATAGGTATGTGGCTCTGTGTGCAAACATCTTGGACTATATTTCATATATCATTTACACCCTGCTCACATCCCTCATGGGACAATTTTTTCTTGACTCATTCTGATTAATTTTCTAAGTATCGAACGTGCTCCCATTTTGACGATCTTTTCTGAGGAATTTCTTTGACAAAATTTTCTTTTACCTACGTGACATTGTTCAGAACAAGCCCCAAAATCTGTGATGCTTATTAAATTTTCCAGTCACTGCTTTTCTTCAAGTAATTAATTGAGTGATCGAAAGAATCTGTTTTAGTGAATCAGTTAGACTTTCATAACTTCGGGAAATCCTTTTGATGAAACTGATCTAATCAGCCTAACTATGTATAATTAAATTTGCTGAGCGATTGCAGAAAAGCAAGAGTATCCGGTTAGATTCTCTACAAGGGAGATATCATCTTAATTCAGAACAAAAATATTTGCTTCAGATACGCTTCAAACACATTTCAATGTAAAAGATATATTTTGTCTCTTTCATTACTGTTGAGTGATTTTGTGACACTCTCAGTTATTCAATTTTTATCAACGAAAAACTGTTCATCTATAGAAGGCATGCCAGCAGCGACTATTTTCATTCTTTCAATATTTCATAAAATCAATGAGAATCAGTTATAATATTTCTGATATATACATATAGTGCATATGAAGTATTCGTGACAATAAAAAAACAAGTGATGAATCAATTAACCCTAGAACATTTCCCGAAAAATCGAAATTAATCATAGAAATCCCCTAGAGTAGTGAGTATCATAATATCAGATGCATTAAAGTGGTCAGTAAAAACAATAGAAACCAGTGCCGGATTAGCCACGTAGCAAGAGTAGCAAATGCTACGGGCTTCGCGCTCCAACGCCTGTCTGACAGTAAAAGAAATAAGTTTAGATAAGCCTAAAATATCTTGAATGCCTTAAAAGTAAAGCGCTTAGGCTATGCTTCACTCTCACCTGAAAATCTAAAACTCGATTTCGTCACGTTAAATCTTAGGTATACGTTGTATAATACCTACCACGAGAAACGTTGGTGTCAAAATCTACAACAATAATTTGAAGTTGTACCACATTTCTAAAAATTGAGCGCTGGCCGCACAAGTTATGTGTTTGTTCTACTTGCACTGCACACGCAAGATTGTAGCACTGAAAATCCTTCAGGGGAATTCCCTGATATTGTCATCTATCGAGCTAGTCGTAAAACCCAAAAAAATAAAATAGAATTCTATTGTCTATCAAACTATTAAAATTTCATGTAAATTCATATTTATCACAACGTAAACAACTGTAAAAAGCTTTTTAGATGTTAGTCTAGCATTGTATTTTAGTTGCATCAGTTTACATTTCACCATATTATTGTAACACCAGCACTTATGACCCCCTGGCGAATGAATGCCAAAGTTTCTTATCAGTTCTCATGGCTCAATCCCAATCAGCTAAGTGACCGTAGGAAAATTGGCTCAAATAGCTCTTTCACAAGTACCTATCATGGATGTCATTTACTTACATGAATATAAATTTGAATTTGATTGTGCGTATTTAGCTTTGATTGTACCTAATGAATATTTAAAATAATATACCAGCTATTTTATTACCAAAGTTGAAAAAAAAGCCAACCAGTTTCATTTGTGAGAGTAATGGAAGAAATATACGGAGTTTATTTCAAAAATTGGTATCATTACACGCACACAGATATACGTGTTCCTACATAGACGCTCCGGGTTGTCACGCACACACATTTTCAGTTTTATTCTCTAATCTGGTTTTAATACCATAAGCTTGAGAACCTAAAGTAAACCAAGGGCCTCTTGGCCGTATTTGCTACAGGCCCCGCGCTGGCTCAATCCGGCACTGATAGAAACATTAGACATACTGTTTCAGACTTATTGGGTCTTCCACAGTATCGTCTATCTACCGAATGTGGTATCCGTTCTGATCATTCCACTAGAATATGACTATTCCGAAGACAATAAGCATGAACATGCCACGAGCCATCTGCGGGTACACATCAGGCCTTAGTTGAAATTGCTATTGAATGTATGGTTTCTTAATGAAAGTTTTTCCCATTTAGGACTATTATTTTCATTTCTTCGGAGTTGTTAGTACGAGAATTGGTTTTTATGTCATGTTGAGAAAAAATTCATTCGAAAATTTTACGAATCCAAGATACAATTATATAAATATGTACCTTTAGAATCAACAAATGCTTGTAACTGACTGCGCTAATATATTATATTTATATGACAAGATTTCGACATTGAAAAATATAATATAAAATGCTGTCTCATATTTGCAACAGATATATCAGTTCTAAGTCTCTTGTTGCAAGAACAAGACGAGTATCCCTATAAACAAGGAAGTTATAATCTTTTTTGACTCGTCTCCTTCATAAATTGTTGAAAGAACGGAGTAAGTCACAATGACTTATATCCTTCTTGAACCAAATACTGCTATTTCTGATTTCTTGAAAAGTGATGCTGCTTATTGAAAATTATATTTCAGATACAGAAGATGACAATGATTTTGAATGTTTATAATATCCATTTTTTAAAATTATTTATTTGGTTTTTCTCGCTATGTAGTAATTGCATTATATATTTTGCTTTGAGGTGTAACTCATCGCGTTCTTGCACCAAATGAAAAATATTGATTGAATTCGTGTTTTTTTTTGTTCTAATCAGCCCAAGAGTCGGATTTTTATGCAAAAACAAAATGATCTCTGTGAAAAAAATACATACAAATATTTTACAAATTTTAAAAATGCGACTTATTCCGTTGTTGCATCAATGTCCTCGATTGCGAAAATCGTGGTACAGGAAGTGTAAAACGGATGCAAAAATCAAACCCACACCTGGCTATTGAGTATCGATACGTTGCAATAGTCTATTAGTTCAGGGGAAAATACGAGTAGAAAGGTCACACCTATATTCCCCAATTCATTCATCATCCATCCACTTTGTTTCGACCCTGTGTTTCGACCATTTAATTTCTGTGGTTTAAACAAATTAACATTTATGTTGTATCCTATTTCATCTGAAAAAGACATAGCAAGTAAAAATGTATAATGAACCTAATTGACATTCTTGAGAATCAAACACAGTGTTTTTGTATTCAGAACACTCTCATCAAATAACTAGGGCCTAGTACAAAACGAAAGGTTGCTAAATTGAGATTTAAATTGGTACCTACCCTTTTTATGTTCCCATCTTCCACTTCGGTCGATTTAAATGATTAATCAGTGGTTTGCTAGAAACCACCACCAATAGATTTCACCCAGATTCAGTCGAACCTTATTCTCATTTTCGCTTCATCCCTTTCATTGCTTTGGGTAGGGAAATCATCTCCATGAGAAACACTTCACAGGCTAGGCGAAGATATTGAGCACACAAAAGACCGTTTTTATTTTCTTTATGTTACGACTTAGTTGATTTTCCTCTGTGTGCTGTGAAGCACTTTAAATCTTAAGGGACCCGATCTTGAAACCGACAAATCTTCATGATATACTGGCGACATTATGGAATTAACTTGAAAACATTTATCATCATGAAAATCTAGAAACTGTTCTACTTTCGCGATGAGCCAAAATCGCAAAAAGCCATCCCACGATTCCCTAATAAATAGATTTCTGCTGTTCGTATTTCCAGCATTTAATATTAATTTAGGATTTAAGATATTCACTTATTCAGAAGAAGATTCGTTGTAGATCAAGTTGAATCAAATCATTAACAAATAACTGTCGACTTTCAAGATTTGAGAAAGTGAAATAAATCATCAGTGAACGGTTGATACAAGTTCACAAAACAGTTTAAAATATCCATAAATAGTCAGTTAAATGCTGACAATGAATTATAGTGTTATTCCAACACATCGGTTATATGGCTGCGAGATTTTCGACATCTTCGAATATTTTTCTTGCATTTAATTCATAAACAAGAACATTTGATATTTTCCATTATTAAGTGGGAGGCTTCGTGGTGGAGCGGTTTTGGTAACGCTATGCCGTCTTCGTTGACGGAGTTGGTGGGTTCGATTCCCACCGTGTTCCTGGGTGTTTGTATGCGTCCTGAGATTTAAATGGTTTCCCTCATTAGTAAATTGATGGCTAAATGTCCAGAGTTGACGTAGCCAAATTGTACGGAGGTCGGGCGTGTGAGAGGGCACACGTCCCACCTCTTAAAAAAAAATAATAAGTCAACTATCAAACTAGATTAACTGAAGTTGCCAGAAGGAAATAAAAACATAATTTCCAGATTTTTTTTCACTTCACTCGCTAATTGTGTAATTTGTGAGGTATTAAATGTTTACTTAACCACACTATAACCTATCTTCCGCAGATGAGATATATAAATAGATAGGCAATAACTACCTGCAGATTATTGCTTTTACTTCTCACAACACTGAAGAATTGTAACAATGACGAAGAAATGAACTAACGGATAAAACAAATATAATAGGTAATAAAAACACACCTGATAAAAAATAACGAATAAATGATTGAACTTGAAATAAATAAAACACAAATCTTACTCACTCCTTCAAATTAATGCCATAGGCCAGAAGAAAGGTGCGTTTGATTAAAATTCACTACAAGTCACGAAATACAGATGCGAAATTTAGACATCTTGAGAAGGTCAGGTCAAAAATTTATGAAGCAATGTATCCTGGCAATTATTGAAAGGAATCGCAAGGGAATAGAATAAATATGACAAGAAACTTGATAACAGTCAAGACACACAAAATTGGATCGCTAAACTGGCGGTGTAGCAGCTATTGAAACTATGATATGGACGCAGATATCGATGAAAAAACCTTAAAATAATTAACGTTCTGAAATCTATATCATAACCACAAGGAAAGTAAGAATGAACTGCAGATACTAGTTCCATATATATATATATATATATATATATATATATATATATATATATATATATTTATATATATATATATATATATATATATATATATATATATATATACATATATATGTATATATATATATATATATATATATATATATATATATAACTTTTTGATAATTATTAGCAATAACAGGCTTGGTGAATCTCAAAAACCTCGATTTTATTAAAAAGTTGACGTTTCGCCACGACATTCGTGGCTTTAAATATATATATATATATATATATATATATATATATATATATATATTATGTATATATATATATATATATATATATATATATATATATATATATATATATATATATATATATATATACATATATATATATATATATATATATATATATATATATATATATATATATATATATATATATATATATAAATATATATATATATATATGTTTTCTTGGTGGACCCGTGGTCTCTTCAGATGCTTCAGTGGAATATCTCCACTAGTGCAAGTGACAATACTTACTCAATTCTCGATAAGAACTTAGTTTCTGTTTTTCCAATAATTGTCCTAGATATATTCCAAATAATATTTACTGGCGTGTTTTTAGCGCGATAATTTTTCATTCTGGTATGTTTATACCTATCTATAGGATTAACATGAATGTGTCACTCTCGCAGCGTTCTCATGGAGGTGATTACCTATGAACAATCAAGATAATATATCTGATTTAGCTATATCATCTTGATTTGTTCAAGCTTGCAAATTGAGTACTTCGGAAGATGAAGTTGGTCGATATTTGTATCGTTTAATCTTTGACTAGACTTGGAGACTAAGATGGGCGCTGTCGTTTTGTGTTATTCAACAAGCTACGGCCAGTTTGATTGATATATGATACGGACCAGTGTCTAATACGAATTAACAGCCTATCTATCGGTTCAATATTTTGCAGTGGTCATCCCGATGTATATTTACCATATATATCATAGTTTGTGAGTTTTTTCTTCGTTATTTCATCAATTTCATTATTGTCATCAAGTAATTTTATTGAAGAGTTTCCTTTTCTTCCAATCGTTAAATTTCGATCCTTCTTCGATTATTTGTAGGAGGAATTATTAACAATGATGCTATTTGAAAGTTCAACATTTTGTTGATTTTCCATAACTACTGTGATATTTCCTTTATCTGATCATGTAAGAATCAAGTGAGGATGTTGTTTTGAGGATATTCCTGATTTATCAAAAGGACTACAACAGATTGTTCGCTTACCACGAGAGTTGTGAACATAGTTAGTAATTATGTTAGTTGCTCTGGAGATACTACACTTCTAAGATTGACGTCACTCTCGCTGAACCAAGATCATGTGTTTATTTATATATTTTCTTCAAGTAATTTCAATATATGAAAACTACAATTTCATTACAAAATAGGTCATGTTTTGCTTTTTCGCATCAGTGATAGTAGTAATAATTTTCATATTTTTAACATCCTTGCACTCATGTGCTCATCAAGATGTGAGTACTTTCAGCAATATATATATATATATATATATATATATATATATATATTTATATATATATATATTCATATATATATATATATATATATATATATATATATATATATATATATATATATATATTTTATCTTTATATATATATATAAATATATATAAATATATATATATTAATATATATATATATATATATATATATATATATATATATATATATATATATATATATATGTAAACATATATACCTTATCTATCAATTCATCAAGTAAGTTGTCTATGGATTAATTCTAGTTTGTATTTAATTAATAGCCGATATTAAGACAACATTTATGGATTCTTCCGAAGACAATACAACACAAAAATCAATCAAACTCCACTGAATTTCAATGAATAAAATTGACATCAATATTGATGAAATATTTTTTACAATTTTTAATATGAATATTAATATGAATATTAAATATTTCATATTAAAAATTGCAAAAATATTTATTTACTTAAGCACTATAAGAAAAAATTCGAAAATTTGAGTAGGTACCTAAAATTTGCAGATGTGTCCGATAATTTTTGATACCACATTTTTTATGTTAATATTTAATTTTTCTATAGCACACTTGATAAATGTCTGTGGAATTGTTGCCGATCAATGAATTCACAAAATCAACCAAGTTTAGTATATTTCAGAGTTCATTTTAAACACGAAGTCAGCTAATGAATAGTTTGTTTCATTACGAGAAACTGAAATACGTTGTCGTTTTTTATTCACGGACGCCCACTTCAGTGTTTAATTTCAAACTTAGGACGACAGTTCCTTGATGGCATCATTAAAGAGTTTTCTGTCATTGTATAAGGAAGTTATGGAAAGAAGGACTTAGACAGCTTCTAGTATTTGCCCTTCAAGGTTTATAGAAATTATAAAGTTTTAAAACTCGGTGTGACATTTTTCATTAGGAGGCAGGTCCCTTTCTCAATGTCATGATATTGCAGATAGTTGAGTAGTGGTATTAGCCTCTGGTTTCTTCTCAGCTTCATCTGAGATAATTTTTGGAAAGAAAAATTACATTTCTGATGTTATGAAAAATTTAGTCTAGTGTTTGATGAGAAAAATTCTTCTTTAAGTTATCGAAAACTGCATGCAGCACTGAAGCTTCTGAAAATTTGAAATTAAAAGGTATCAATTATTTTTGAAAATTTCGCGAATAATTTTTAAAAAACTTTCTCAATCAATATTTTCATACGTGAAGAAAAAACTTTGAACTTCCTTTTAATCATATTGTGTGAGATTTGGCATAGTTAAGGTTTATATAGACAAATCTAAAATTTATATCTAATAGTTATATCAAAATAGATTCAAATTGAATTTCTGCAACAACGAAGAAATACTTCTACAGCGCCTTCGCCATTTCATATAGTAATAATTTACGTTCACTCTTTCAATGTCAAACACTAACATTCAAACTTAAGAATGGATTGAATCACTGTTGTATTTCGACTACTGGGTGATGGCAAGCTTTATATGAATGATTATCTTCTTCTTCTTTCGGTGGCATCTTCTAGTGAAGGTTGGCGATGACTTCGGCAAATTTTTGTCTGTCCTGAGCTACTCTTTGATTGAAAGTTCATGCCAGTACACTCTTCGACATTCCTAAGCCATCTCATCTGTCGCCTGCCCTGCCACGTTGCCCTCAATCTTACCTTCCAATATAAGTTATAGGAAACTGTATCTTCAGTGTCCGAGATAAAAATTTTTTCCCTTCTTTATTATCTCTGAAAGTTCTTCATCCATATCCATACGTCTCAGGACTTCTCCGTTTTTGCTGTGGTCAATCCACGAAATTCTTACTAAACGTCGAAATATCCACAACTCAAAGCTTTTTAGTTTAATTATCAACTTTCAGCGTTCATGCCATATAGCAGGATACTTTAAACGTAACATTTGACCATGCGCTAGCAGAACGTAAGGCTCAGGTCTTATGAAGTGAAGAATGATCACATTTTCAAGAATGTTTTTCTGCCCTGTTCTATTATGCTTTTTATCTTCTGATTTGGGTCTAGTGTATTAGTCATCTGACATCCAAGGAATTTGAATTTCTCAACCAATGAGATACCTGTCAATCAATATGTTTATTCTGGGGGTATAGGTTTTCGAAATTGCCCATGTTTTGGTTTTCCTCTTGTTTATTTTGATAATTTATGTCTTTCCTTCATGTAAAAAGTTATCTAGTAGATTTTGTTCATTGTCAGCAATGAATATAGCATTATCGGCATACCGGGTATTATTTACCAGTTTTTAATGCCTTGTTTTGTATCCTGAAGGGAGTTTAGTAATATTTCTTCGAAATATAGGTAAAACAATAGTCTAACTCCTCTTTGGATATTTATGACTGTTTCTCAATACAAGTCAATACACACACACACACATATATATATATATATATATATATATATATATATATATATATATATATATATATAAATATATAAATATATATATATATATATATATATATATATATATATATATATATATATATATATATATATATACATACATATTCTATATATATATATATATATATATATATATATATATATATATATATAAATATATATATATATATATATATATATAGAATATATATATAGAGATACGAATGACATTTCGGATCAAATAGTGTTTCAAAGCAATGTTCATTTACAAACAAATGCAGAAGGTTGTTTATAATTTTACTTCTCTTCACCGTATTGGCAATTCTATAGTGTTAGTTTATACAGTTCAATCGTTTTAACTGAGAAGCCTTGAATATATAGTATGTTTCAATGTAAAACATTGATCCAATTTATATGCAATGAGTCAAGTCTTTATTCACAAACATTTTTTTTTTTTTTTGGAGAAAAAATCAGCATCTGTTCATGAAACTTGTTTAGATACGGTGTTTGTTCTTGGTTTAAAGTCAATGTACATGCTGGCTTTTCATGAGGCATGTGTGGCACATACATTACGCGCGAAACCACAACACAACAACCAATTCGTTAATTTCTTTTCACGCTTAATTATACCAGCTATGCCAACGGCGTCACCTGCGTGGGAAAATCAACCGCATAGAAAAACTTCTTGAGTTATAACACTGAATGATAATGAATTACATACAATCGACCGAATTCATAAAACAGAAGGATATCCTCCCAAGTATAATGTTTCGATTGGAAGTAGATGGTAGGAGTATAAGCATTACCTTCTTTTCATATTTATGATGATTACCTTAAGCTACGATTCCACCGGAGTAACATCGAGCAAATTTTTTTTGCTAAATGTTTCTCTTTGTTGCCGTAGGTAGAAACTTACGGCAACACGCAACACGTGAATTTCTTGTTTCAACTGAAGCAACTGGAATTGTCCATAGTTGCATATTGTTGGGTAGAAATAATCAACATTTGTTGCCGGAACATGAAGAAATTTTAAGGAACATTTTGGAACATTCACGGAAACAACCAACATCAACAAAAATGTTCCTCCGGTGGAATCGTAGTTTGAAGGGTGACAAGTAGAAACAGTCAACATTTATTGCCGAAATATAAAGAAATTTTAAAGAACATTTAGGAACATATTCGGAAACACGCAACCGCAAAAAATGTTCCTTTATGACCTCCGGTAGAACTGTAGCTTTATACTTGCAAAGATATAGATAGGGAAAGGGTCTACTCTTGTATTCTACGTAAAATGTTACTCTCTCTTTTTTCAACAAATTTTTATAATTTTGCTCAATACCAGGAACAGGATTTCTAAATGGACTTATGAGGCACAGCTCTATCTTATTGCCATCAACACCAATAAGCACAATATTTGCTTTATACTTAACCTGCGAATTTTTCCATATCATCGAATCGTGTGCGGATTTAGGCCAACTAACGTCGATGCGAGTGAACATTACTCTGGCATTAGAAGTGACTTGAACATTCAAAGTAGGTTTGCCTTCCTTACATCCATTGCAGTCGGAAACATATACTTGCTTTACCAAAACTATTTCGTTTTAATTATTTCATAGTTGGTTTTTCGAAACATGATCCATTCATTTGATTGTGCAATAATATTTTCAGCTACTTCATGCACACTTCGAGACACCGTAGCTTGACTTACTGCAAGTTCTTCTTTGATGTCCCTGATCACTGTGATAGCGCAGACATATTTTCATTTTCTGAACAGACGACAACGCACCTCCCCTAATTTCATCATTTTCTCCTGAAAATCTTCCAGCAAGCTACTTCACATATTCTTCGAAACGGTGCAATCCTTCAAAATCACTGTCAAGTGTCTTTAAGTAGGGCTTGCAATGTTTGATATTCCTCATATGCACAACCTTCCACTGTGAAGTTGAGTTGTGCTTCGTACCACACTACTAATTTCTGAAGAATATGCTTCTTATTAAAATTAAAAGAAAAAGATTATGAATATTCAATCAGTTTTATATAAGTAAATCATTTTTTCGTGTATATGCTCATACTCTGAGAGTGTAAGGTTTTACTTGAAATTATTATTAATACGTGCTGAGGATTTCCTTTATATTTTGCAAGTATAAGCATATCCTTTATTTCATAAATTCGGCACAATGTAGAGGAGACGTAAAAGTACGGCTCCTAAAACAATTACTAACACAAGTCCGGGAGGTGTGTGTCACGGGACTACCGATCTCCTTGCCCTAGCGTTCATTGCCCCACCATAACGCATTTAATTTGGTTTTTGTAATAACAGGATCGTAAAATCTGAACTACCTGTCCATATAATTTTTTTTTTTTTATCTCGAGGGACCTACAGTTTAACGCCGGTTCCGAACGGCCAATGGGCTTGTAAACGAAGTACATTACCCAACAATTTATCTTTATAAATAGAACCACTAAATTCCTGACATACACAACACC
>JARQZK010003658.1:47500-57500 GCA_030704885.1 Cynegetis impunctata
ACCACCATAATCAGGAATGTGATCCTCATCTAAAACGTAAAAAATATACACATATGGGAGATGTTAGAAATTCAAAAATTACTTGCACCTTAGCAAAACACGTTTTAGATGAGGATCACATTCCTGATTATGGTGGTGTTAGTGTCTTGGAGCATGAATCTAATTTAAAAAAGAGATGTTTCCTGGAAATGTCTTCCATCGTTAGAGAACCTAATGCTATGAATGCCAGGACTATCGCTAATCTTAGTGTTTTTTATGCATATTTGTTAAAAACCCCCCTTCTCCAACTGAAACTCTTTTTCCATTCTGTTTCATAGTGATTTTTTCATGGGTTGGCAACCTTACTAATTATCGAATTCTTAAGGTTGGAATAATCGTCAACTGTTTTATTTTCCATAGACGACTAACGGCGTCCACGCTGCTGCGTCACTTGTCAATTGGGGTTTTTTCTCGCGCATTTTCTTTTTAAGTTAAAGTTTTTACGTCTCTCTACGTTTTCTTGTATAATTTGTCATTTTACACTATCTCATGTTATTATTTAATTTTTACTTGTGACACGTATTGGGTTTTTTAAACCTTTCTTTTTGATGTCGGCGAAAAGTTTATACGGTTTCCACCTGTTGAGTTCAACCTCATTTTTCGTAAGTAATATCTTTTTTGAGGCATTCTTAATGTTGTTTATATCTTTATGATTATTATTGTAGAGTTCCTGATGAAGAGCCAATAATGTCTAGAAAGCTTGAACAGTAATAAGATTTTTCTTATATTCAGCACTATGTCTGCATACTTGATTAAGCTTTTTTTCCCTATATATATTTATATATATATCATATATATATATATATATATATAGTATATATATATATATAGATATATATATATATAAATATAGAAATATATTTATATATTCATATAGATAATCAGGATAATGATTGTTGGAAAATTCATTTGAAAAATAGATGATTAATAAAATCAACTCTCCAACGGAGCTTGTTTCATGAGACTCGACGAAATGGAATTTCCATTCATCCTTTAAGGGTGAATGTCAGAAAATTCGAGACCCGTGTCACACACCGTAGAAACACAAGTCTGTTTCGCTCTTCAACAAGCTCATCAGTAGTGTCCCGTCCATAGACCGAGTGGGCGAAGACATGAGAATATTGAATATTATAGAGCCACATTTATGTTATGACACTTTGTGACTGAAAGAATCTGAAAGTTCCAGCAATATAAAACCACAACTATCATATTCATTCTTATAAGCTACTGATTCAGTTTTTTTTTGTGGAGTTTTGATTTATTATTCCTCATATGTTATTATTTTCGGTACGTTAGGCAATGTTGTGCTGAGATGAATGATTTGAGTTTATTACTGGAATTTCCGAAGTGAGTTAGGTTGACATGGTTGATATTGTCCCTGATGAGGAGATACATCTGGCAAATTGCATTTTCTTCCAAATGATACACAAATACTTCGACCAACAAAGAGCTCAAAGGGTTTCCTACATCATCATGCGTTATTGTTTTTCATAAACTTGCAAAATATTATTCAACCATATATATATACATATACATATATATATATATATTATATATATATAATATATAATATATACTACTATATATAATTATATCTAATATATATAATACATATATATATATATTATATATATATATAACTATATATATATAAATATATATATATATAACTATATATCTACTATATATATATATATATATATATATATAATATATATATATATTCGTATATATATATATATATATATTTTATTAATATATATACTACTACTATATATATATATATTATATCTACATATATAATATATATATATATATATTATATATATATATATACATAATATATATATATATATACTACATATATACTATATATTATATACTATATATATATATATATATAATATATATATATATATATATATATCATATATATTATATATATATATATATATATATATATATATATATATATACTATATATATATATATATATATATATATATATTATAATCTCTTGATAATTATAAGCAATAACAGGCTTGTTGAATCTCAAAAAACTCGATTTTTATTGAAAAGTTGACGTTTCGCCACGACATCGTGCTTTATCAAAACTTTGAAAAAATTGAAATTTCTTTTGACATTTATTGATTCGAAGAAATTTGAAATAGAAAAAAACTACTATGTTTTACGTCAACTTCTTTAATAAAATCGAGTTTTTGAGATTCAACAGCCTGTTATTGCTAATAATTATCAAGAGATTAGAAATAGTTCACAGGCAACAACAATTCGAATAAATAATTATATATATATATATATATATATATATATATATATATATATATATTATATATATATATATGTATATATATATATATATATATACTATATATATATATATATATATATATATATATATATATATATATATATATATTTGGACTTTAGTGACCTGTGGGGTATTGTTATTTACTTGTATTTTTTAAAAACGATTGAATTTAGACAACTTACTTTACTGAACAGTTAACGTTTCTTTACGAAACTCGTAACTTTATCAAAATTTTGAAGGATTGAAATAATTTTTCGGCTGTGTCCGTCTTAAGTTGCAAATCACGTGATACTTAGTCCATTATCAGAATGCTAATATTAGATGGTGAGGGAGACCACAGTAACTATAGTACGAAATGGAATTTTCAGAACTCAGAAAACCAAGGCAAGAAAAAATACCTATATGTCATTAAATTTCTTGTAGCTCTGGCCATCTTTAGTTACTAATTGCTTGGTATTCAGTCTAATAACAGCGGTCAAGTCTGATTGTATTAGATGATAAGGAAAACTACAGAAACCCTCTCTCACGTAATATACAAAACAGGTTTTCAATTATTTGTTTGGAGGATTTGTCTTGAAAAAACATTACACGTTATTTCGACTATGTTCAAAGTTATACCTATTCTAGACAAAATTAATGTTGTGTATGCGATACATGGTTGGTTGGATGTTCTGAAGATATGTATGGAGACGAAAAAATTTATTCTTCATTTGAAGTTGTGTTGGTGCTTGAGTTTGTTGGATTAATTTTTGTGTTTCAATTCATGTTTTTGTTATATAAATTAAATCTGTATCACTTAAAAATTTCATATCAGTTCTATCATTTATGACAATAGTAAAACTTTTTCGAATATGCAATAATTCTGAAATTTTTGTTTTTTTTTCAATTTCTACAATTTTGGTGCAATTTATGTTACAATTATGGTTCTCAATATGTTTGATTAGAGCAGTATGGCTTTTGTACATGTGTGTGCTTTTAATGTTTCCTCTAGATTTAGGGAAGTTTGTCCGTTATATGGTTTATAACAATGTTTGCGAGGTATACTATGAAATTCATGTGCGGTGGTACATTTGGGGTGGCACAATTTTTAATTTAGAAGAGATCTGTTATCTGATTTTGTGTATTGTGGGATAATTTGATATAATATGGGTTTTTTAATTGTGGAATATAGATAAATGGAATATATATATTGAAACAATGGTTAATAATAACAAATCACACATTTATTAAATGAAATAACGCATGACGCACGTTTCGGTGAAACTTCACCTTCTTCAGATGCTAAAGGCAAACTCCTTTTTTTTGCCTTTAGCATCTGGAGTTTCAGAAAGTTTTGATAAAGCCACGAATGTCGTGGCGAAACGTCAACTTTTTAATAAAATCGAGTTTTTTGAGATTCAACAAGCCTGTTATTGCTAATAATTATCAAGAGATTAGAAATAGTTCACAGGCAACAACAATTCGAATGAATAATTATATATATATATATATATATATATATATATATATAAAAACTAGTTGAGATAGATTTACATATATGATATTATATTCAAAATTGACATCCCTCAGCGAAAGCTACCGTCTCTTCATGACTGTGGAAATAGCAGTCTGTTGATATTCAAATATTGATATTGACGTTGAAATAACAGCGTTAGGGCTCGTCGGCGCTCAACATTTGTTCTCGATATTCCTGTAGTGACAACGGGCGGTAACCTTGCTTCTGCATATTATGAATATTAAAACTCAGATCAATAGAGCCAAAGTTAGGTGAAGATTATCGTACGTGAGTTATGTGCATAATGACAATATATACATGCTTGAAACATCTACTAATCCATCAAAATAGTATTACCTCTTTTTGTATTGTAACGAAAGGTGCGATATGAGTTGGCAAGCTTTTTAAATAACGGCGTTGCAATCTCTATTTTATACTCTCCTTTATTAAAATATTGAAAAATGAAAAAAGACCTTCTGAGTTTCAACTTATGCTCATAACAAAACCACCAAAGTAATTTTTTTCAATGACTTTAAAATAAATTGTTAATTAACATTACTCCCTAGAGGAGTTTTTTTGCAATAAAAATTTTAAGATTATACTTTTAAAACAGTCAAAAAACAAATTAAATCAGAAAAGCGTACCAGCCGTTGATTTGAGGAAGTTATCATGCTGAATTTTTATGCCTATATATTATAATTACTATACGATTTACTTATTAGTATAATTGAATACGTATGAACCTGTATTTTTAGGATGATTATTCTACTTTTCAAATGCATACATATTCATCTCCTCCTTCATTGGCCATAGCAGAATATATTGATAGAATGATGTAACATAGCTGCAAATATAATACATTTAAAAAACACTTCATTTTCATGTACAACAAATTTGCTAGAATTTTTCATTTCCTCAAACAGTAATGGTAAAGAAGGGAAACATGGGAATCAACTCCATCCAAAGAGAAATAAAGTTTATATGATACGTACCTACTGTGAACTCGGGATAGATATTCAATGATGACTATTCAGTGGTCTATGAAGACCGCAGCACTATCACTGATTAACCGCAGGAAATAGTAGCTAGGACAATAATTCAACATGAAAAAATATGTGTGTAAGCCAAACCAATATGTCAACTAAGAAATCTCTACGACTGTGATCTAAGCCAGGATGCACTTACATATTGCTGCAACTTAAAGCAGCGTGGACATATGGGTTTAGCTCACACAGCCGTTTCTTTATTTTCATTCCTCAAGGTAGGTCATTTTGCCTGCGGTTATTGATTTTTGGCGCTGTAGTATCAATCCCAAGTGTGCAGTACTGATTAGCTCAGATCGTTGACTTCTGTTTTTCGGTTAGTGTAAGTTACCACGATATAATGATTGAATAACGTGGTATAAAATTCTCACAGATATCCAGCTCTCGTGCAAGGTTATTATTATAATTTTCAAAAGATTTCCTTTGTTCAAATTAGGAAAGAAATTTTTGTATTTTCTATATCATATCTCAATATACCAACACTGTCACTTAAATAGCATAAAAAAAATTCATAATTTTATTTATAAAACTAATAACTGGAATTTCAGAAAACACGACGTGTCGAGAAATGCTGTCTTCCATGTCACCAAAGCTCACAAAACTTTTCAACACGAAGCACCTTAAAAAATTGGCCTCAGATGTTCTTGTGAAACTTGAATACTACGAAGAAAGTTTCTAGATTATTTTATCGATCACATAATCGTTGATGGACAGCCCTTGGCAACAGCGTAACAGTCCGAATACATAATAAAATCCTGACGAATAATGTACTCACGAAGTCTGCTTCCTCATACTCAAAAAGAGATTTAAAAAATAAATGTCCTCTATAACTAAATACAGCGCTGAAACTGTAAGGTACTTCAATATGTGTCAAACACACAGATAGTTTCCAAAAAATGCGCTTAAGATAACCTAAAAAGAAACATTTATCTGTCAAAATTTAGGAATAACTTCAATCTGAATGAGCACGGATATGTACCAGTCATTGCCAATTCAGCGTCCATCTCTTTGCAGTGAAAAACTGTTTCTCGTCAGTACAACTTCATTTTGTCTGAATAGATTAATCTCGTCTACGTCAATTGATCGATTAAATGGATGAGTACGTTTCATATTGTGCAAAGCAGATCGTGGGAATTATTGGATGTATAGAACATGAGCAATCGTTAGATTGGTAGGGCTTGCCAGACTTATATCTTTTATATAGTGATAACCAAACAACGAAGCCACTGAAAACAGGGCTCAGATAAAATGTGTCTCAAATTCACCCATATATTTATTCCTCATAAATAAGCAATAATTTTGTTCAACTAGTTGAACTTACTGGCAAAAAATAAACCTTTGTATCGTCAAAAGTTTTCTTACAGTTAGGTAAATAGGTTGTAGCTTTGCTTTTTATAAAATGTATACTAGAAAGCGGAACCTCAGACATTGCTTTCACCAACCAGAATAAAAATTATATATTCTTATTCAGAAATAAGAGGACAAAAATCTTCCGAGTTTGAACCGAGTGCACAACAGTTTTTCATTAACTCTTCATCATTAGACAAATCATATTTTACTACAAAAAACTAAATCAAACTTTCCAACATCAACAATCAATCAAAGTAAATCTATTATTCTTTCTGGGGTTAATTTCGCAAACTCCTTCAACTCTGACTACTTAATAAGTCTTTCCTAACATTTGCAAAAAATAAAAACCTGTTTCCCTATGTTTAGGGGAAATGAGTAGGTACACGCCTTATTTCTACAGACCTGAAGATCGCGAGCAGGTTTCATTTATTTCCGGAAGTTAGACAATACTCGTTACGCACGCGCGTAAGGACATTTGTCATCTCTCGAGTTAAGAGGACTCTAGATAGAAATTTCGCCCGTACCCACCAGTAATTTGATCCAAAAGCCGCCTTCGGCAGCCCGTGACTTCCAAAGATCCAGAATGCGATTCAATTATACATTTAGTATTATATATTACGCCAAAAAATAACTCATTTAAATCCACAGTAATAAAGAAATACCTACTTGTAAACATAAGTACACTGATTGACAGTTTCACGGGAGAAATTGTTTATATCCAATGAAAAAGGGAAACAGGCGAAATAAACATAGGCAGTACTTCATCTGAAGAAGAGGAAGGAACAGATTGCCTAGTATTGGAAAATAGATACAGTAATTCTGAGTCAAAAGAACCTTGGCTAGAATGTTCTCGTTGTAGATATAGGTCTCATTAAGAATGCCCTGGAGCAAATTCTATGTTTATCAGAACTGTGATTCAGATGATGATATACAGGCTATTTTTTTAAAATTTAACATCAATTTTTCAATGATGTTTTCTTCATCAGGTCGTTCTATGTCCTTTTTTATCAAATTTGATATTTTCAATTTTTCAGGTTTGATTATCTCACATGGGCATGTTGTCACACAGCTCGCCTCGCTCCGTGTGATAATATGCACCAGACATATGTTTTCTCACTATATAAGCACTCACAAACTCTTTTCATGCAAAATAATCTACTTTTTGAATATAACTCCTATCACTTGTTGCTATCGTTAGAAAATAACTACATGGAAACACAAATATTTGTCACATGAAAGAATTTTTGAGATTTTTCTTGTATTTTTTGTGGTTTTCCAATGGCTCATTTTCACAGTGATAGTACTCTCATGATAGTCAGTCACCTCGGTAGTGGTCGCATGAAAGTTTGATGTCTACTCGTAAATGATTATAGTGATATATACATAATCTGAACACTGAGCTTCTTGCAGGTATTCTTGCTGTTGTTAGTGAAATTATTTTAAAAAATATACTCGGCTCTTCCCAACCACTAATAAGGGAACTTGTCGTGGAAGATCCAAAACGGTTTCTTTAATTTTTTTATGCATGATGATCCATACATACATGATGTTCCATACATCATATCTTCCTGTTAAAACTGACAATTTGACTCCTCAATTTTCAATAAAAGAAGCTCGTGAAAGTATGGTTGTTAATCAACAACAACAAAAACACTATCACGACAGGCATTCAAAAAAGTTGTCGGACCTAAAAGTAGGTGACCCAATTCTTTTTCAAGAGGGAATAAGAAGATGGAATCCTGGTGTTGTAGTAGAAAAATCTGATTATAATGATTATATAGTTCGAGTCAATGAAGGCGAATACAGACGCAATAGAAGTCATTTGCGTTTAAGGCGTGCTAGTATTAAAACTGAAAAACCTGTATGTGAGAGGAAAGAAGATGTTCCTGAGACGAGAGATAATGTTCCCGCTAATCTTCCTGATAATTTTCCTGTTGTTGATAGAGGTTATGTAACGAGAAGTGGCAGAATCAGCCGCCCTCCAAATAGACTTTAAAAAAGTGATATATTCATTATTATTCATTTATGTATATTCAGAAAAATTATTTTATTTTATTTTTGTTTGGGACGTGTAACATATGGCAGCATATGTTTTATTTCTTTATATATGGAGCAGTCAGTCTCTACCTAGACGTGGTACTGTATGCTTCATTAAAGAATACCGATGTAATAAATTGTGCCTCGTAATTCATTAATCCTTCAATACTTTCAAATAACAACTGAAACAAATATTTCATATGGTATACATAATGTACAAATATGGAAACCTTTGGGATTCCTCTGAAAATTTCAGTATATTAAACCGTTTCCCCGTTTTATGGCAATAATTCTGCGCGAATTTATTGCAAAGTGATCGAACCCGTGTTGGATGAAGGAGATGTTATCGAGGAGATAAAGGCGCTATCGGTCTTTACTGTTTTGAATTGTATTCATGACGAAAATAGGCGCGCAATTTTCCGAACTACCGCGACAGTACTTTCAACTATCTAGGCCGACGAGATAGTGAGAGAGTGGTGTCGTGACAGTGCAATAGTAGGTAACTATCAAGTTGTTTATATGATGATAGTTGCTGCAATAGTTACTGTCACGATGTTAACTATCGCAGAAGCTACCATCTTGAAAATGAGCCTTGAACTAGGTACCTTCTATCATTTATGCTAGTAGTGATAATGAAGCTAGGCATGCCATGATAGCTAGTCACTTATGGAATGAACAATCGTCAATACTTCTATATACCGAGAACGGATTACGAACAGGAATTTGGAATATTATTAATGAAGAATCGCTTATAGGCGAATCAAAATAAGCGCTACGCCGCCTGGTGACAATCGGAATAACTAAAAATCTTGACATAGTTCTTACGTTCTCCTTTGTTTTGTGTGATTTTTTACAAATATTTATTATTTGCAATCATTTTGAAAGCTATGAGTCGTTCGAATCGTTATTGTTCAGTTCCTCAGTGTTTTTCCTGGGAAAAGAAATGTTCAAATGTGAATTTCCATGCTTTTCCTCCAGCTGGTGATAAATATCGTGTTTGTGTAGAAGGGAAAAAGGAATACTCCCAAAGTCTCTACTTTGTGTGATCTGATAACTACAGATAGTGCTCTAAACAGTTTCACTGGTCTCAATAATATAAAACTATTAGATAAAATAGTGAAAGCAGTACAATCTGTTTAGTGATCAACGGTCGCATAGATTAACAATCAAACAGCGTATTGTTTTAGTATTGACAAAATTGAAATGTGACCTTACATATGTGACATTATCTCTTTTATTTGGCATTTCACAAGAATTAGGCCAAAAATATATTTATGAAATGCTACCCATTATGAGTAGAGTTCTTAGTTGTGTCATAAGATTCCCAGAATATTCTGAAATACAGAAAAACATGCCAAAATGTTTTGAAAGTTTTCAAAATACTCGAATCATCTTAGACTGTACAGAAATTTTTATACGGAAACCAAAGTGCCTTTGCTGCAGGATCAGGTTTTACTCTCAGTATAAATCTAATAACACAGTGAAATTCATGACAGGTGTTTCTCCTGGAGGTTTAATTACTTATATTAGTGAACCATATGATGAAACGATTTTCCAACAGAGTGACTTAATTCTAAAGTTAGAAAGCTCACAGGATGCTATTACGGTGGAGAAAGGTTCCTTGATGGATGATATTTGTCAACAGTTTAAAATAAAGTTGATCAGGCCACCATTTTTGAAAGTCAAAAAACAGTTGACTACAGAAGA
>JARQZK010003658.1:62500-222500 GCA_030704885.1 Cynegetis impunctata
TTGAGAGTATCCTGAAATGAAAATTTGAAATATACGGAAAATGACTTGCCTAATTCTCTGCTGTGATTAAACCTACCCGGATTGTACTATTACTTACCTGATTGTGACTATTGCCTACCTAATTGAATTTTGAATATTTGAATCTGACAATGTTGATCTGTAGATGGAATAATTAATATTTGTATTGATGTGTTATGATACCACGCACAGGAAATATTTTCTTTGCAAAATGTTCCCTCTGTGGTTTACAGAGTTTATTGTATCTAACTATTATTTGAATAAACTCTTTATTATTATTATTATTATTATTATTATATATTGAAACGATATTTGAATAACAATTTACACGTATATACAAATATTTTAGAGTTCATCGAAACGTACGTCATGCGTTATTGTTTTCAATATACTTGAACTGTTATTCAACCATTGTTTCAAATAATTATACCCTTCTATTCTTCCTCAATGCTACACTTCATTAGAAATACTTAAGATATAAAATATATTTTTTGGAAATTCGAAGAAATTTTGTTTTATAAAGTGATGCTTTTTGAATTTTCTTTAATTGTTATTTCAATAATATTATCAGAAAAACACATATTTGATTTTAATATTTACTTACACACACGGTAGTTCAATCAGATAGTCGTTTCCAATTTCTGAAATCTTGTTATCTTAATTCACATAAATTTAAGTACCTATAGCACGATTATAACAGAAATTAAATAGTGTGGTGATGGGTAGCCAATTTCTCTGTAAGAACTTGTACAGAGTCGGCAAATTGTTTGTATGGGGCATCTCGTTAACTATAGGAGATACAAAAATTTGAAGGGCGCATTCTTAATCTCTTTTTTGAATATCATGGTTGTTTGTGAAGTTACTAGTTAATGACTTTAACATTCTTAAGGCATCTTTTTATGTATAATCCAGGAGTGTTGAGAAATTTTGAAAAAAAAAGTACATTTTCGAGTAAGGGTCCAAAGATATATTTTTTCAAATGGAAATCATAGTTGGCTGTGGTTTGGTTGGAACGGTTTTTTCTCCTCGTTTCCAACGATGTATCATATGTCGGGTCACTTTTGATGTGTAAGTCTTTAATAGCAATGATAATATTTCACTACATTACCTTCTGCGTTTTTTATACGTATTCCAAGTAGGTAAGCGTCATCTATGACAGTTTGTTCATTTCTTTCCGTATTTATCTCAGATGCAATATCACAACTGTTACTTCGAATGAAGCTTTCTTACATATATTGCTCGTAATTCCCGTACGACATACTGACTTATACGATTAAATCAATTAATTGATATTATGGCGGAAAGAAATGGACAAAATCTGTCATAGATGAAACTCGCCTTGTTGGAATACGTTTAAAAAACGCAAAAGGTAATGTTGTTAAATATTGTTTTTGCTATTAAAGACTTACACATCAAAATCTACCGACATATGATACATCGTTAGAAAGGGGGGGAAATCCGATTCAACCAAATATAATTTCCATTTAAAAAAATAAATCTTTAGGCCCTTACTCTAAATTGCACTTTTTTTTTCAAATTTTCTGGGCACCACTGGATTACATATAAAAAAGTGCCTTATAAATTTAAAAGTTAATATCTCGTAACTTCACAAAAAACCATGATATACACACATGTCTAAAAGTCGATCTTTTGTTTATAACTAATTTTGATTTTCGCCAGTGAAAAAGAGATCGAGAATGCGGCCTATATTTTTTTGTCTCCTATTGTTACCGAGATGCCCCATACCAACATCGAAATTTGCGCACCCTGTACAATTTACATCAGATATGGCAACGTATGTTTAGCCTATACGAAAAAACATACCGTGGTAGAGGCAAAACATATCTCACTATGTTATAAAGTATAGTGTGGATCTCTTTAAAATCAAGTTTTATATATATTATTTCGTTCCTACGTTAAAAACAACTGGTCTGAATTGTTCATTCTAAAACCCATTCGATATGAATCATACTACTCGAAGAATAGTCTCCTAAAATAATACAACTGACATCATGAATTTGATTTACTACTTCAGTGGGGAAGTTAAATCTTATTGAATGTGAATTATCGTACACGTCTTGCTCATATTCAAATTATTTTGTTCAGAGGATTCCACAATTATGTTTAATGTAGTTATCCTGAGATTATGATAACCACATTGAATTTGATAAGATCAAATAACTACTCAACAAGGGTAATAGCGTGTGGTCAAATAATGGTACTATCTGCAATAGAGACGTCTATTTGTCAACCCAATGACAGTGTTGTAATGGGATCAATTCGTAGTTCGAACATTAGTCTCTGGGAGTTCCTCGAAAACAATAGACTATTGGTCTCTATCTAAAGTCTACAGTAAAGTGCGGAAGCGGTTTTATATCCGTTTGGACCTCATGAAACACGATTCACGATTTTGTTTCTCATGTTTAATATGAATATATATTTTTTTGTCGCCAGTATATATTGGAATCTCCAATGGTCCCCATCAGTACAAGTGAGCTGAAATAAAGTATCTGAGCTGTTTCTTGATGCACAACGAAAATATAATTTGAGTACATCAAGTAAAAATTTTGGCATCTTCAAACTTTAGGTAGGCGAGTGGAAAACTGCCAGACTGGTGGTAAAATATGTGGAAATTAATTGTCTACAACTCATTTGAAATTCAGCCTTCAACAAGGGTTTTTTAAAAGGTTCATGGAGTCAAAAAAAACTCCAAATTGAGTAAGTGATTTGTAAACTTGTAGATAGATTGAGCTGATGCTAAGAAAGTTTCTTTGATAGTATTTTTTCTCTCAAATTTTCCGCCACTTGTATATAGAGATTTATTATCCTTTCGTGGCGTTTAAGAATTTGCGCCCATCCACAGCACATTCAGATTGAGTAATAGTTCGAAATTTGTCACATAGATTGAGTTAATGTTGAAGAAGTAGGGGAATGACGGGCATAACCGCATAGCGGGGTAGAACCGTACACCCCCTCTACTTCCTAAAAGCGCCACCTGTCGGCACTAACTCGTTTCGCGCTTTTCTCTTGACCTTATCGACACATGGTAAACGGTTTTTAAAGGTGATGCGTGCTGTGATTTATAGTGCAATTGTTTTGTCATCCAATTTAAGGTACGTGATCTTATTTTACCTACTTTTCGGTTAGCCAATACTTTACTATGCGTATTATTTTTATTTTTTTTGTATGGCGTTCGGTGTAGACTAACTTTTATGCTTCCTAAATAAGCCTTAAGTGTGATTCTACAATTTTCTATTTTTGGGTTATATTGGATTGTTTACTTGATCTACCTTCGGGGCAAAATCGGACGGGGCATAATCGGACGCTATCCGGTTTTACCCCACGCAGTCGGTTTTGCCTCTCGATTAATTATTACGTTATTTCTAGAAAAAATTGTAAGAACATATAGAAGATAAACGGAACGCCATGGTTGGACGAACGAGTCTATGCAGGATGCCATTGAAGCAGTTATCTCTGGAATAATGGGGTACCATAAAGCAGCTGATTCGTTTGGTGTGCCTCGATCTACGTTGGTGGATAGAGTAAAAAAGCAAAAATCTGTTGCTTCAGTCGAGCTGCTGCAAGAAAAGGTTACCTAATTTTTTTTTACATACTTATTTACTGAATTTGATAAAATTAACTTTGAGAGACTAATCTATCTTTATTTTTTTCAGGAATGGGTCATTTTAAGTGTGTCTTCACAAAGGAGCAAGAAGACGAGTTGGTAGCATATGTCAAAGATATGGAACTGCGACTTTTTGGCTTAACAACGACAGAATTAAGACGACTGGCTTATCAGTTAGCCACAAGAAACAAATTGCAGCACAACTTCAATACCCAAAAACAACTTGCGGGCTCAAACTGGTTGAAAGGTTTTTTCTTAAGACATCCAGATTTGTCATTAAGGAAACCAGAGGCAACTTCTGCTGCAAGAGCCATGGTGTTTAATGAAGTTTCTGTTGGTAAATTTTTCGATTTGTTAGAAAGTCTTATGGATCGATATAAGTTTCAAGCGAGTAACATTTACAATGTTGATGAAGTTGGACTTACCACCGTACCGAAATCCCAATCAAAGGTTATTGCCTTAAAAGGCAGAAGGCAAGTAGGCACCCTAACTTCAGCTGAAAGGGGTCAGTTAGTGACAGTAGAGCTGTGCATGTCTGCTGCAGGGCACTATATTCCTCCGCTTCTTGTGTTCCCAAGAGTCAGAATGAAGGGCGAACTTTTAACTGGAGCTCCACATGGAACAATCGCAGCATGCCAACTAAATGGAAGGATGCAAACAGAAATTTTTGTCCAATGGCTAGAACATTTAGTCGAATATGCGGTTTTGCCCCCGATGACATTCGCTTTTGCCCCATGGTATGGGGCACAACCGGATTTTGCATACATGTTAATTTTCTAATATTTCAAAATGTATTAAGTTTTTATTTTTCTATATTACGCCCTAGTTTCATAAGGCATTGCAAAGTTTATTCCAATAAAAAAAGGAAAACAAAATGTATTACACGTTTTATAATTTCAATTTTTCCTTAGATATACGGTCATGCCCCTATTTCCCCTACACCGTAGTGGATTCATGCTTTTCATGTTTTAAGGTTTTGCACAAGTTTGCAGCTTCTGTTGATTAGGGTTAGAGGTTACGTGAGTTGAGTACGTGGATTGAGTTTCTATTAAGAATGTGCATACTATAAGTTTTGATTGATTTTTGTGGAAGTATTTTTATGTTGAGATTTCAAGCGTTTTTGAGCAGTTTCGGGCGTAGCACATCTCTACAGCCACTCGCAATTCACTCAAAATTTTTTCGGCCGCATTTTTCGTGTTTTTCCATTTGAATCTCTAATATCCTTCCTGCTCATGTGGTCGAATATTTTTTATAATTTTCTACATTCCGTTCGTATAAAATATCAGAATTTATATCTCAACTTCGTTATTGACGAATTTAGTACTACAGCCGCTAGATGCATTTAACATTAACATCTAAAACATATATTGAACCCTGTTAAAGTCTCTATCTGAGAGTAATTTATTATTTCTTGGAGAGCTAATGCAATCAGAGCATTCTATTTGTTTCATATAATTTTATCATCGTTTTCTTTCAGTCCTTTGAATACAAAGAGAATTTCAATGCTTATTCTCGTTTGACATTCAGTGTATGTAAATTGACTTCTATTTCAAATTACGAGAATGAATTATTGCAGTATGCCATCATAATGCTTTAGCAAATAATTGGTTTTGAGCTCATTTAGAATTTTCGCATAACATAATAATTTGCTGAGACCAATTAGTTCACACTTCGCAAAACCAATATTTCACATACGAGCATAAGTGTCCTGAAATTTTGTATATATCTTCAATTAGTATCATTAGTCTCAAAGTTCAGAATCATTTCATTCAAACACCACAGCCAACTTAAGAGCTATTTAAACTGGGGTGCTCCTAACTAATGAGTTTCACGAAATCGAGGTGGTTGTAAAAGTTCTTCACATGAGGTAACTGAATCGCAAAAGTGTTATACGCTCAATAGAGAGTGATTCGTCAAATGTTTTATTACCTACTAATATTCATGGCAGTTATACTCAAAAGATACATATATCATTATTATGCTAAAGTGATTTACGTTCTGAATAATAGAAAATAATAGTATTATCTCCGAAAATTTTAGCCATATCCCAGAGAAAAAGATACAAAATTCCTCGCTCCCAAATCGTAAGATCTGACAAAAGTTTGTAAAACATATTCACTGAGTTAATTCGATGAATTTCAACAATAAAATTTATTTGATAACCGAAAATAATTAATCACTTGAGCTTAGGAACAACATCCGATTCCATATTTTTAGATGTCATTAGTACTGTTGATTTGTGATTCGCCTAATCTCTTCTCATTTTCTACTCATATCGCTCATTCTCGAGTGTACATTACTGTTCCTCCATAATGCGAAATTCCTTTTATTGATACCTTCAATTATATAATGCTTTTCGCTCTACGAATTTGTGCCTGCCGTCGACTTCTTCCAATAAATGAATTCTACATACGTCGATATATTTTATTCGAGTTATTTGATGGATATTCACAATATTTGCTTTAGTACCTGTAACTTGAAAGTAGTTCATTTAAAATAGGCACTCATTTTCTTGAATCAATATATCGTTCTCCTAGTACAATTTCACTCAAACGTTTCCAGTTCGAAAAGTTGAAATAGATTCATACAAATCTATCAAAAATGAGAAAAATGTCTGTTTGTAGTCGTATTTTTCTCGAAAATAATAGACTATTGCACTGTATCGAAAGTCCACAGCGTTTTGCGGGAGAAGTTTTTAAATTCGTTTCAGACCCCGTGGACCAAGATTTTCGAGATGTTTTTGATGTCTGATAAACATATGTTTGTACATGTACATACATATATATTTATATATATGTATATTTTTATATAAATATAAATATACTCGTACCTATATATATATATATATATATATATATATATATATATATATATATAGGTACCTATATATATATATATATATATATATATATATAGGTACGAGTATATTTATATATATATAAAAATATACATATATATAAATATATATGTATGTACATGTACAAACATATGTTTATCAGACATCAAAAATATCTCGAAAATCTTGGTCCACGGGGTCTGAAACGAATTTAAAAACTTCTCCCGCAAAACGCTGTGGACTTTCGATACAGTGCAATAGTCTATTATTTTCGAGAAAAATACGACTACAAACAGAAATTTTTCTCATTTTTGATAGATTTGTATGAATATATTTCAACTTTTCGAACTGGAAACGTTTGAGTGAAATTGTACTAAGAGAAAGATATATATATACAAGAAAATGAGTGTATATTTTAAATATATATATATATATATATATATATATATATATATATATATATATATATATATATATATATATATATATATATATATATATTAAAGAGAAGTAATAGTCCTTGTTTGAATGAGAATTTGTTTTAAGAGCTTGGGACTAAGTGAATTAAAAGGCAATTACATGAAGGATCTTATATGCACAGTCGAATATTTCGAAACCATTTGTTTCTTTCTCAACGACACTAAAACAGATTAATAAATATATACACGTCTCTGCCGGATCTTAGCCAGAATTCAGTTAACTTATATAATTTTATTATTTCTTGATGGTTGGTTCCGGTTATACACCGATCATTTGCGTAAGTTAACTGAATTCTGGCTAAGATCCGGCATTGACGTGTATATATTTTTTAATCTGTTTTAGTGTCGTTGAGAAAGAAACAAATGGTTTCGAAATATTCGACTGTGCATATAAGATCCTTCATGTAATTGCCTTTTAATTCACTTAGTCCCAAGCTCTTAAAACAAATTCTTATATATATATATATATATATATATATATATATATATATATATATATATATATATATATATATATATATATATGTGTGTATATATAAATTTTTTACTTTATTTTGCATTTCGGCGGTCTTTGATCAAATAAAGTGAACTATTTGGCAAACTCTTGGTGTTTGCGAACATAGAGCAAGATAGTGGCAAAAAAGTACATGACCGGTAAAAACCGAAGGCAAATGATGTAGACATTACTTTTGAACAATATATCCGAAATTCAGCCTTCTAGTGCTTTTTGGAGTGTGCATGGAGCTAAAGCAACTGTTGATGATACGAGTGTCTCATTGCTATATACAGATTTTTCCAAAACAAAATATTTTGATATAGGGACTCAACTTTTTTTGATTTCTGAACATTTGCGAACCTCAACAGATCCTCCGGAATGAAATAGGGGGTTGAAATTTCATTCGTGTACCTATACAGGGAGAACACTTTTTGGTGATTTCAATTATTTTTCTGAAATGACACATTTCATGTGGGGATTTTTCATTTCTAAGTTGTTTTTGTGGATTTGCGCGTATCCATAGCTTCTGATACTTGAGTGAGAGGGTTAAAATATGGTACGTGGATTGATTGGATATTAGTGAAGTGTACTATGGGTATTTTAATGTATTTATTTCACTGCCGCAATTCATATGTCGAAATTTTAGGCATTTTTGAGGATTTTCGAGAATTGCACATCTCTACATCAACTCCAAATTCATTCAGGAGACTTAAAATTTGTGAGTGAATTTTGTTTGTGTTAGGGAGATGCTATTAGTCAATTTCAATTTTTTTTCTCGCCACCGTTATTTTTGTGTGAAAATTTTATGTTTTTGCATATATTCAAACTTTGTGTTTTCTTCAGTACCCCCAAATTGGCTTAGGGGGTTGCAGCTCTGCTGCTTATGAGTTTCTTTCAAGTAGGTTGGCATTTTATTCAACTGGTAGTAAATGAACATATAAAATTAAATTCATTGATTATAACAATCCCATTTATGAGATTGCACCAAATTAACGATTAGTTATATTCCAAATTTCCAATAATGAGTCAGAATGCATAATCTTGAGAGATCTTTTGAGCTTAAAAGCATTACTGAACTATTATTTTCTATTTCAGGAGCAGCCGTGCAGTAAGGAAATAAAGTTCTGATTTGTTGAGCATCTTAAAAGGTGAGTCGATTCTTTCCTGAGATTCAATAAAATAGAGGTTTTTCAAATCTTACTCATACAATACTTTTATTCGGAATAATATCATAAAATTATGTAACAATTTACGAATGTTGAACATGGTTGAGCAAAACATAAACTTGGTTAACACTGGAGTGTGATTTAATATAGGTAGTAAGTCGATATTTCCATTCTGTGGTAATTATGATAGAGTAATCACTGTTCATGAAGGAGTTTCAGCGTTAGTCCATAAAAATATCTATAATAAAGCTCCTTATCGCCTGTACTCAAATTTGCATCTATTGGCTAACAGGATGCCAGACTTATGTCGTGTTTGTATAACGTGCATAGTAAAAATAAATCATCTTTACATGCATCCGTAGTTTAAAGAACACAAGGAAATAGATTAACTACCCGTGCCCTGAACTTTCACGTAACTACCCGCTCGGTGTATTTTACACACCACTACTATTACAGTGAAATTGGTTATATTATTATATAAGGACAAGAAAACACTTCGTCTTACTAGGTTATGCTATTTATCGAAATAAAGCCATAAGTGAATATAATAATTGTATAAACCAGTAATGTAACTAGTATATTGAAGTATATTAAGGAAGATTTTCAAGGTGATTGTGTTGCTATTCAGCGTCTCGGTAAAATTAATGAGGGTACTAGAAAGCCTCGTCCTTTGAAAATTGTTTTGTCTGATGTACGTGATGCTCGTAGTTTCCTCTCCAAAGCAAAAATTTTGAAAAATTCAAGTCAATACTCACGATTGTCATTGTCATCCGATAGAACTCTTAGACAGAGAAACTACTATGATCAGGTAAAGTCTGATATAGATAGACGTAAATCTGAAGGAGAAAATGTTCAGTTAAAATTTGTTAGAGGTGTACCTACAGTGAAACAGTTAAACTGATACACCCCAGTTACTGTGACAAGCTGACCTGTTATTATCAAAATGTGCGAGGACTTAGGACGAAAACAGAAGAATTTTTTTGTTCAGTATTCAGTTGCAATTTCGATATTATCTGTCTGACGGAAACTTGGCTGCAGAATGGACTATTTAACTCTGAGTTATTCCCAGAATATTTTACAGTGTTCAGAAAGGATCGTGGCACGTCTGGTGCAGATAACATTCGGGGAGGTGGTGTGCTTATTGCGGCCCATGAAAAACTGCATGCTGAATATGTTGATTTGGAAATTTTGAATAATTTAGTTCCTTCTATTGATATAGTTGGATGTAAAATAAAATCCGACTCAACATTCATGTTGATAATAGTTGTGTATATACCCCCATCAGTAGATTATATTACATATGGATTGTTTTTAGATTCCCTGTCATCTCTTGATGCTGTACTAAATAAGAAAGTAATAATTGTTGGTGATTTCAATGCGCCGTTGTATGTTTCGGACCCATTGACTGATAATAAATGTATTTGCTTGAAATTGTTTTCAGAAATATTAGAACTTGTACAATTTAATAACAAACTAAATATTCGTGATAGGCTACTCGATCTTCTGTTCAGTAATGTGTCCTGTTGTATGTTGAGAGACAATTTTTCTTTGGTACCAGTGGACGAGTATCACCCTCCTTTGCATTTCACAGTACAAGTGGAACTATCAGGTACGAGCAACTTTGGAGTGCACCGATCTCCATCAAACGAATTTAACTTCAGGAAGGCTAATTTTCCACTTATGTATGAATTGATCCTTGATGCTGATTGGTCTCTGGTTTCTGATGTTAACGATAATGCAGAAGTTGCGTGTATCAAGTTTTACGATATTATTAATAGTATATTTGAGCAATGTGTTCCTTATAAATTGAATCGGAAAAGGCGTTTTCCAAGTTGGTATACACCTAAATTGATAAACTATATATACACTAAAGAAAGGGCTTTCAAAAGGTTTAGAAGGATGCCAACCACTATTAATCATGAAAGATTCGAGACAATACGTAATAAAGTTAAAACTGAGATCAAGTATGCTTACAAGAATTTTGTTTCCAAATCGGAAGCTAATATAAAAAGTAATCCACCCGAGTTCTGGTCATTTCTCCGGAATAAGAAGGGCAACTCACGTTTGCCAGGTGTAATGACGGATGGTGAAGGGCGGTATAGCAAACCTAGAGAAATAGTTGATGCCTTGGCAACATACTTCAGATCTGTTTATACTGATCCGGATGTCGTGGACTTACCGGATGATAGTGTGAGTGTTGATCAGCATAATGTCCATGTTAGTAATATTACAGAAAAAGATATTTTGGTTGCTGCTAGAAGGTTGAATGCAAAAAACACAGCTGGTCCAGATGGTATTCCAAGTTTCATAGTGAAAGATTGCATTCGTGTATTGTCTACACCATTGTGTCATATTTTTAATTTAATTGTAAAAACAAGCATATTTCCTGAGGTTTGGAAAATTGCCAAAATTGTACCTGTGCTGAAGAAGGGTGATCCAATGTTTATCAGTAATTACAGACCCATATCAATTCTTTCTAATTTCTCCAAATTATTTGAGATTATTTTGTTTAACAATATCTATCCAACAGTTAAGAAGCAAATAGGACTTGGGCAACATGGATTTATGTCCGGCAGATCGT
The DNA here is from genome assembly GCA_030704885.1 of Cynegetis impunctata. Lineage (NCBI taxonomy): Eukaryota > Metazoa > Arthropoda > Insecta > Coleoptera > Coccinellidae > Cynegetis > Cynegetis impunctata. The sequence continues at coordinate 73,702 of JARQZK010003658.1, forward strand.
GTATGACGAATCTAGTTACCATGTCGCAATTTGTCTTGGAGAGCTTGGATGATGGTTCTCAAGTGGATGTTATATATACTGATTTTACGAAGGCATTCGACCGAGTATGTCACCAAAAGTTATTATGGAAGCTAAAAACTAAATCTAGCTTCTCTAGCGGTTTGGTTTCACTTATTAAATCATATCTGCATAATCGATGTCAGTTTGTGGAATTCAAAGGTCATCAGTCATTTCGGTTCACGGCAGCATCAGGCATACCTCAGGGTTCTAATCTTGGCCCCCTTCTTTTTCTTCTCTTTGTGAATGATTTGCTGGATTGCATCAAGGGTCATAATCTCATGTACGCTGACGATCTGAAAATATATGGAGAAATCAACACTATTGAGGACTGTATGAGACTGCAGGAGGGACTGAATGATGTGTCTGAGTGGTGCGTTTCAAATCAGCTGAACCTTAATGTTGCTAAGTGTAATGTTGTGACATATACCAGGAGGAAAAATATTATTCACTTCGATTATAATGTTGAAAATAGCATTTTGGCTAGGGTATCTGAGATTCGTGATCTTGGTATTTTGTTTGATCAACGTTTCACGTTTGTCCCTCATATAAGTGCTACGCTCTCGGCTGCATTTAAAACCTATGGTTTCATTGTGCGCAATGCCAATCACTTTCATGATAAGGGAACTCTATTGCAGTTGTTCAATTCTTTAGTGAAGAGCAGATTAAATTTCGGTTGTATGATTTGGCGTCCTATCTACAATGTTCACAAGTATCATTTGGAGTCAGTGCAGCGGAGGTTCCTTAAGTATCTGGTGTGGAGAGAGGATGGTGTTTACCCTTCAAGAGGTTTTGATCAGGATAACTTATTGAACAGGTTTGGGGTTAAATCGCTCGAAGTCACCAGAAAACTTCTCTCTTTGAAATTCTTATATAAACTATTACACGGCTGTATTGACTGTCCCTCTCTTCTGGCTATGGTGAAATTTCAGGTGCCTAGGCTGTGCTCAAGATGTAATGAACTATTTTTCTTGGCCACTCCAAGAACCAATTCACTTGTACAATCGCCTATTAGATACATGTGTTCATTATTCAATGAGGTTTCTGATAGTTGCGATGTGAACTTTGATACGTTTTCAGCCATAAGTCGAGTTTTTTTGGAGTATCTGGATAGATAGACATAAGTGATATTGAGTTCTTATCGTTTCTCAAGTTATAATTGTATTAATATCTTAAAGTAATTTTTTTTTCTTTCTTTTTTCTGTCATTTCATTTTTTTAAAAGTTAATTTTAGTTATTGTAATACTAATATTTTTGAAGCCGCTTCTGTTAATTTTTATTTAGTTATTTAAGAATTTTTCCTGTAACTGGGTTTTCTTTTTACCTGTAGGAAATAAAGGCCTTATTATTATTATTATTATTATTATTATTATTATTATAAACAAAACATCATTATGTTGTTTGCGAAATGATTCAATGCAACTTCCTCAGATAATAGTTGTAACCCGATTATTCTTTCTAACGCAGATAAATCAACTCTGAAGTTTGGACTTTTATCTGAGCCTTCTTCTGGCGTCATGTATTTCGTCAGGAAATATTTTATGTTACTTGAAAGTGACTCTTTGCTGGCACGCTCAGAAAGATTTGGCTTCATCAAAGCTAAGGACAGTACTTTCAAAAATTCCCTTATGTGTTTTTAAGTTGACTTTAGATTGCCACTATGCTTATTAATTGGAAGAATATAAAAAGGGTTATCTCCATGTTTCATATTCATTTTAATAGTTTCTCGAGTTTAGTCAAAACTGAATCTTTAGCTTCATTATCCTACATTCTTGAAGTCAATTCATGTCAATTTCTGTTACTATTTTTTATATTTTAGAGCAAACCGTAAAAAATCGTAGTGGTTGTATTTTGGATTGATTGGGCCGATACTTGGTGTAAATTAATAAACATATTAAAACAATGGTTGAAAATAACAATTTACACTTTTATTATAAGAAATAACGCATGACGCACGTTTCGGTGGAACTTCACCTTCTTCAGATGCTAATGGCAAACTAACTATGATTTTCTGTTATATCGAAAACAAGAAATGACAAATTATGTAGAAGGGGTAAATACAAAGATGGTTACAAATAATTATTAGAAAAGGAAAAACCAATTCTGAACTGCTAGTCAGGTAGTTCGGTAATTTTGAAAAGATTAAGAAGGGGGCTTGAAGTATGATCGATTTGGCTATTCAATAGGAGACCGGAATGCTTGTATTTATTTATCTGTAATGATTCTAAAAAATTAAGTTTAATTCCTTTACTTTCAGTATTTAATATTTTAAAATCGAAATTGAATGTGTGATTTTCTTGGATTAAATGGTTTGCATAATGTGAATCCGACTTCTGATTAACAAAGCTACGTTTGTGTTCTGAAATTCTAGTTTGAAAACTTCTGAAAGTTCTACCAATGTAAAACTTATCACAATCGCCACAATTAATTTTATAAACTCCCGATTTATTATCTTTATGAACTTTGGATTTATTATTTTTTATATGATTTCCTAAATTATTACCGGTACGATAAGCAATGTTAATGTTGTGCTTAGATAAGAGAGATTTAAGTTTTTTACTTGAATTTCCGATGAAATTGAGGCTGTTGTATTTGATATTATTTTTAGTAAGGCGGTACACCTGGTTAATCGCATTTTTGAAAAACTTTTTATCTATCATATTGTCTATAATATTGTATAATAAGTATTCATGGATAATTTGGAACAGTTAATTCATAATCATCCTGTTAGTCGACAATTCGTTTATTGGTTTAGATATGTGGATGATATTATTTGTTGTTTCACTGGTACTCTTAGACAACTAGACTGCTTTCAAACATTCATTAATACTTTACACCCTAATATAAAATTCACTTTAGAGATGGAAAAAGATAACTCGATTAACTATTTGGATTTGAAAATAACAAAAGTAGATAACAAACATAATTTTTCAATTTTTCGCAAACCATCGCACACTGATAGCGTCATACATAGTACTTCCCTACATCCTTTCCAACACAAAATGGCAGCTTTCAATAGTATGGTACATCGTTTAGTAAATATTCCACTTTCAAATGCCAATTTTCACATCGAGAAAAATATAATTAAACAAATTGCCGTAAATAATAATTATGATACCAATATTATAGACAATATGATAGATAAAAAGTTTTTCAAAAATGCGATTAACCAGGTGTACCCCCTTACTAAAAATAATATCAAATACAACAGCCTCACTTTCATCGGAAATTCAAGTAAAAAACTTAAATCTCTCTTATCTAAGCACAACATTAACATTGCTTATCGTACCGGTAATAATTTAGGAAATCATATAAAAAATAATAAATCCAAAGTTCATAAAGATAATAAATCGGGAGTTTATAAAATTAATTGTGGCGATTGTGATAAGTTTTACATTGGTAGAACTTTCAGAAGTTTTCAAACTAGAATTTCAGAACACAAACGTAGCTTTGTTAATCAGAAGTCGGATTCACATTATGCAAACCATTTAATCCAAGAAAATCACACATTCAATTTCGATTTTAAAATATTAAATACTGAAAGTAAAGGAATTAAACTTAATTTTTTAGAATCATTACAGATAAATAAATACAAGCATTCCGGTCTCCTATTGAATAGCCAAATCGATCATACTTCAAGCCCCCTTCTTAATCTTTTCAAAATTACCGAACTACCTGACTAGCAGTTCAGAATTGGTTTTTCCTTTTCTAATGATTATTTGTAACCATCTTTGTATTTACCCCTTCTACATAATTTGTCATTTCTTGTTTTCGATATAACAGAAAATCATAGTTAGTTTGCCATTAGCATCTGAAGAAGGTGAAGTTCCACCGAAACGTGCGTCATGCGTCATTTCTTATAATAAAAGTGTAAATTGTTATTTTTAACCATTGTTTTAATATGTAGTTGTATTTGGTAGGCTGAAGGGCCCATTCAATTCATTTCCGCAATAGCCTTTCTAATTCCATGCATAAAATATCTTCGCATCACACATTACAAAAACTTTCAATCCATATTTCGCAATTTTGTTCAATATGTCTTGTACAAGGCCACATCTTCATCCGAACGGAAACAACATTTCTTCAGTGATAATGAGTTCGCCCACGAAATAGTTATTTTTGCAGTTCTTAACGAATGAATGTTAGCTTTTCCATTTTTGTTATATCACGCGCATCTTTCTCTATATATTCGGATCGTATTTTTGGGATGTATATTTTTTACTTATACATTCAGTTTTGTGTTTTGTCATTTCATCTGTAAGTATTCTCATCATGAAAGAATCTGTTTTTTGCTTTTGTTAAGCAACGGAAAAACTGAATTTACTTCTCAGCGAATTATCGAGTCAATCTAATGATTTTATCATCACTAAGAAAGTAATTGTTATTTTCATCATCTCTTCCTAAATCATTGGCGTACTAACGTTAAATATCTTTCGAGGAAAACGAAAGCTTGTAACGCTTCTTAGGCACTCGAATATGTTCTCAAAAAATGACGGTTTATGTTGGATTTGAGCAGCTTCAAGTAGCGTAAACAACTTTAAACACTTCTATGCACACGAAACTGATGTCTATTATATGAATACCTTGTGTGATGAGTGAATTGTGGTCCTGCAAAAATTATGGAGGCATTGACTGCAAAACAAGTACCGTGATAATATTTATAAAAACGACATAAGTTAGCAACTATCATCCGATGTTTGAAGGAGTGCAGGTGAGTGGTTAAAGACAGGTCGTTTACTAGCCAGCTGCTCTTTTTTGAAATGAGTGAAATAATTGCAAGTAGTGTATAGGCACCGATCACCAAGAATGGTAGCATGGAAGCAAAATTTCACTGCTAGAAAAACTTCAGGTATATAAAGCAGCAGTATCTTCTCTACTGTAAACAGATTTTCAAAAAATATATCACCAAGCTTCTGTGCATCTGACTGGCTAGTTATGTGCTCAGCTTTCGCAGTATGTTTATGAGCAACTCACTCGTTGAACGACAACGTCGAAAGTCGTAATGATTGTCGCTGCTGAGACTGGTATTTGCTGAAATGGAAATTTCTTTAGCTCTTGGAATAGCTAGAATAGCCGATAGATCAGCGGTGGGCTAGTAATGTTGCAGTAGCTGGAGTTTCATCACTACCCGGGACTTTCTGCGATTTATCTGTTTCAGTATGAGACATATAATTCGTATACGTGATTTCATTTCAGATATTGAAACCTGGATTTCAGGGATATTTGGAGGTACCTTCTGACCTGATTTTGAAGTAGCATTTTTGACAAAGATTATTGCAAAAAAAATTTTTTTCTTTATGGAGCTAGATGCCAGCCATCATTTTCAGAGTGTGGGAAACGTAGAGCGACAAAATTTGTTGCTTATTACCACTACCAGTGGCCAGAAAAGACGTAAACCACTAGGACAATATAAAAACATATTGGTTACTTTATTTTCAAACGTGTTCTGCGTTTTTTGGTATATCGGCGTACTTTTCACACTAGCTCGGGTGATTTAAGGTTGAAGAAGGCTGATGCATCGAATCCAGAAAAAAAACGATTAAACTCTTAACGACCTGTATGTATAGTGCGATTGTTGATCAATATAATTCCTAAGTAGAATGCAATATAGTATGAAAAATCTTAGAAGAACGAGAACGTTGGAGAAACAATCCATAAAAAAGTGGAAAAACTGCCTAGAATAAGTTCGAATAGCCCCGATCGCAAAGGTATAATTCTCTTTGATGTTTGAATTGAGATAAATCCCTATCGGTTTATACGTTGCAGGTGAAAGATCGAAGTCAAAGAAATTTTATAGTTGGCATTTATTTCCATCGGCCGATCCATCTGCTTCTCTGTGCTTCATCTTGCTCGTTCTAGCATTAAATGAAGTTTTTTTATAGCAGAAGACTTTCTAAAAAGGATATTTTTATTTTTCCTGAATAGTTTTCATTGAACTTTTAGAGGAAAATTTTATGTATTAAATTATATTTCATGATCACAAAATATAAAGAAGTTTATACGAAACAACTTTCTCATATAACCGTTGAAAATAACACAAGGCTTCATTAGATTTCAATGTTTAATGTATTTGTATTCAGTTTCGAAGGTAGTGTAAATAAAAGAGTAACTATTTCGAAATTGGAATCAAATTTTTGCAATCGTATGAACTTGTCGAAAAAAATTCATGCTTAGCTTCTTGAGACTGATTTCAGTATTTTTTTCTTTGATTATTCATAGAAACTAATGTATTCATATAATCAAATGTCGGTGATGTCAACTATTGAAGTCATTTTTTATTTGGCGTAACCCTAAGTAAAAATATGATCTGATAACGAATAAATTGAGTCATTATTGAAATTTTCAAAAACAAATCCTTAATTCAAATAATTGAGGACCTCTTTTGTACACTACGTTGGTGTTCTGTTTATTTACATCTCAATCGATAAATACTCAAGTCGTATTCATATTTAGTTTTGACAAGGTCACGAATTTTGTGAGGAAACAACTTATTACAGAAATCGGTTTTCGAATATGAATAGTTGTTGCTCACAAAAGATGAATGAGAATATATATATATATATATATATATACATATATATATATATATATATATATATATATATATATATATATATATATATATATATATATAATATATATATTATATATATATATATATATATATATATATATATATACATATATATATATATATATATAACACTTCTACTCATTCACAGCAGGTGACTATAATACTAGGAAATGTAATTTCATAATACTAGCCTATACACCAAAAATCTTCAAACTCAATAATCGGGCTTTTACGTAATTCAGGAAAAAAAAATATTTTTTTAAATTTTTGACGCCCTCTACCAGCTAAAGGAAACAATTTTGGGATATAACTTCGACTTAGATCGACAAACTTTGAACACGTATTTTCTGAACATCCTGTGTATGAATATATATATATATATATATATATATATATATATATATATATATATATATATATATATATATATATATATATATATATATAAATATTTGTATATATATACATATATATAAATATATAATAATTATCAATTTATTTACCTTTTTTTAGCAATAACAGGCGATATGGGTCTGAAACGGTTGTCAACTGTATTGAACAGTGAACGATTCTTCACGAAATTTAATTTAAGGTATCGAAAACATATGAGGTTGATATTTTTGTACCGTACAGAAACTACTAATAATTTCTACGTGTGTGTATATACGTTCATGGCATACACACGTGCTATTATTCAAATTTATTGTGGTATTGTGTTGACAAATATCATCATGTATCTATCCACCGAAAACTTGTGCGCACACACACAGTAACAATGCATTCACCGACGATTCGATTTATGTTGAGAAAACTGTGTGTAACCTATATACATATATATATACAAATATATATATCACTTTTCGATAATTATTAGCAATAACAGGCTTGGTGAATCTCAAAAAACTCGATTTTATTGAAAAGTTGACGTTTCGCCATGACATTCGCGGCTTTTTCAAAACTTTTATTGAAATTTAGTTTTAATAAAATCGAGTTTTTTGAGATTCACCAAGCCTGTTATTGCAAATAATTTTCAGAAAGTTAAAAATAGTTCACAGGCAACAACAATTCAAATATATATATATATATATATATATATATATATATATATATATATATATATATATATATATATATATATATATAGCAGTTCATTTGCAGTAGGGAACATTTAACACCAAGGAATTGCAATTGATTTTTCCACCCATTTTTTTGGTTATTCCTCATCCATCCGATCATTTCGCCTCAAAATCGATTGAACGTTCTGATGAGAGCCGATAAGTGCTAAGCAAAAATCAATAGCTGCTTCTTTTTGCCGGACAAAAAAATAATTTTTTAATTTCGTTTGATGATTCCCTCTACTAAAATGATTTTATAATAAATAAATAAATAATAAAATATATATTTATATATATATATATATATATATATATATATATATATATATATATATATATATATATATATATATATATATATATATATATATAAATATATATATTTTTTTATTTATTTATTTATATCTGAGATGAAGAAAATTTTTGAAATCGTTGTCTACGAAAAATATATATAATATTTTCAGCGAACACACGACTAAAAATTATTGAATTAGTAATCTTAGTGCTAAAGATGACTTGTACTTTCTCAATATATCATACTCCACGTTATAATCAAATGGAGCATCTTATAAAGCACAATTCACAAGAAATAGAGTTCAATATCTCAATGCTCGGAAGAATTGACAGAATAACTCTAATCACCTGTTGCACAAATGAAGATACCACAGCCTTATGAGCCACTTCAAATTTAATAATGCTATCACGCATTCATTGAGGTATGAATTAATAGCGAAAGGAAGATATAATCGATGATATATTATACTGTATTTCAGATACTAACTAGCAGCTCATATCATATATTTCTCACAATACTCAATTCTTGAAGTATATTATTATCTTTCCCTGCTTTTCAAAATCGTTTAATGACGAACAAAAACTTCCTCAATTAAATTTTTCGGAGGAATATTCTAGGAACATAGTTTGATTAATATTCTGATTTGAAGTTGGTTGCATAAATTATTTCCATCTGAACACGAAATTTAACATTTTGCTTGATCAAGAAATGAGTGGAAGAAGGCCGTCACATATATATTAATATATGTATATATATATATATATATATATATATATATATATATATATATATATATATATATATATATATATATATATATATATATATATATATATATATATATATATATATATATATATATATATATATATATATATATATATATATATATATATATATATAATCTCTTGATAATTATTAGCAATAGCAGGCTTGTTGAATCTCAAAAAACTCGAAAACGCAGAGAAATTTTAGAAATGTTACATATTCAAAAAAATTTAAATAAAGTCGTAAATGATAGAACAGATATCAAACATTTGAGTTCAATATACGCAGATTTAATTCTTTTATTAATTGAGAATTTTTCTAAGGAACAACATAAATCAAAACAAAATAATTCAACAAACAAACTCTAACCATATCAACTCATCTTCTTAGACAAAATCTAAACATCTAGAATTTTCAATTTTTCTAAAAAGAAAGTATAGTTTAGAATATGTCATTTCCAAAATTACAAGTAATGTCTTTTTAAAGACAACAATCAAATATTTTGAACCTATTTTGTACATTACGTGGGTGAAGGTTTCTGTGGTTCCCTTCCCATTTAATATCAACAGACCTGTCTGTTGATATTGGACTAAATAGCACGTAATTAATAACTGAAGACGGCCACAGCCGTCATGAGAAATTTTTGAAAAAAAAAAGAAAAAGAAGATAAATAGTACCCTATTCTTCGACTTTTCAAAATCAAAATAATTTGAACCTATTTCGAACATTACGTGGGTAAAGGTTTCTGTGTTTTTTCTTACTATCTAATAATATATATATATATATATATATAAGTATATATATATATATATATATATATATATATATAATAACAGATTTGAATGTTAATATTGGACTGAATAGCACGTAATAAATAATAAAGAACGGCCACAGCCGAAAATTTTCAGTGAAACATAGTAGTCTTTTTTAACTATTCAAATTTTTTCAAATCAATAAATGTCAAAGAAATTTCAATTTTTTCAAAAGTTTTGATAAAGTCACGAATGTCGTGGCGCAACGTCAACTTTTTAATGAAATTGGGTTTTTTGAGATTCAACAAGCCTGTTTTTGCTAATAATTATCAAGAGATTAGAAATAGTTCACAGGCAACAACAATTCGAATAATCGAATAAATAATATATATGACTTTATCAAAACTTAAAGTTTTGATAAAGCCACGAATGTCGTGGCGAAACGTCAACTTTGTAATAAAATCGAGTATTTTGAGATTCAATAAGCCTGTTATTGCTAATAATTATCAAGAGATTATATATATATATATATATATATATATATATATATATATATATTTATATATATATATATTTATAAAAATATATATAAATATATATATATATATTATATATATATATATATATATATATTATATATATATATATATATATATATATATATATATATATATATATAAATATATGTATTTGTGTGTGTATCTTAAGAAGGAGAAGAAGAAGATAGGTTATGTCATCAATATTGAGAATTTATGTTGGAAAGTGTCTACAAAGACTGAAGTTTACACCATTGTTTCACTGGCCAATGCTTTTTAATTTTAAAGATAGCATCTCTCATTCCTTTTATCATCTTAATGTTGTAGGTACATCAAAGGGCGACAAAATCTCTTGGTTGCAGATGTTTTTTGTAAGCATCTCTCTTTTGCGGCTTTACACCCCGGTTCTCTCGACAGCCATTCATAATAGAATAGGTGAACTGTTCCTGTTTTTGTTCTATACACGCGTCCACTAAAACACACCAATTGCACTTAGTGACCCTTACCCTAAGCGGATTCTGACGGTTTCATTTTCAAGCTGACCATCAAGTTTTAATAACGCTGCGGAGATGGAAAAACACAGCTTTCCGCAGTCCCTATTTCGACGCTGTCCTGTATTCTTCTTTGTGAATGAGAAAATAATGCGATATAATTATACTCATCAGTGAACTCTACATAATGAATTTAAAAATACCTACTCAGACTTTCGAAATAGAATTACAAACTATTTACCTTTACATGTGGAACATTTGAGGTATTTGATAACTTTTAGACAATTGTAACTATGTCTGCCAAAGTTTTCAGTGTTGCAATTTTGTAATTCTCCGGAAAATATTTGAAGCAACTTTTCATTCTATAAGAAATGGATCAATACAAATCTTTCATGATATTCAATTGGTATCGTAGACTATTTAGCTGGACGATACCTCTGTTATAAATTTTCACAAAATACAAAGAATTAATCAATCTTGCGTTGGAATTAAAAAAAGAGTAAAGCGGATTACTAGTCTCGTAAATTAAATCAAAGTTAAAATCGTCGTATCACACAATTCATATTCTGATCGATTATTCAACAAGTCAAGTACACTAAACAACACAAACACAGAACCCCCTAATAATCAGCCATCAACGTGAAATATATCATCTCACTATAATTCCTCAGTAAGCAGAATTTGTAAAACAATAAAATATGCAATTAAACCAACTAATTTTTCTACATCCGCTCTCTTTAGGCTCAACACTTTTTAGTAAAATTAAACTCCTCACCGAGTAGCGAAAATTCATGTTATTTTAATGATCGAATATTCAGTAGAAACTTCAAAACGAGAATCAAGGAGCACTAGAATAATTGTCTACTTGAATCATCTAATAGCCTATCACAAAATTTACTGCAAAGAGAAAAAAATGTAAGCGATTAGATGAATCAAATGTTATCAGAACTAAAAATCAATGAGACAATATTTTTCTTTCGTTAGTTGAAAGACAGAGCCATCCTGGCAACCTACATTAGTTCACTAATTCTTAAAATGTCTGCATAATTTACTTCCACATTATTGACATCATGAATATTCTCTCCAACAAAAAAAATAAGCAAACCCACAAACCTGCAAAATAGACTATTTTGAACATCTTCTTCAGTTAGTGATTTTTATTCTATTCCTGAAATTTACCTCTCATTGAGAGTGATACAAATAATACAAAAATGCTATTGTAAAAATTGTTTCGTTGAATTTTTTCTCACATTCGCCTTATTATATTATCGTTATTATAGCTTGATTGCGTTTGAATTTTATATTTTTTCTTCGAATTGAATTGACATTTACTTGGTGAAAGTGCATATTCAAAATTCTATTAATTCAGGACTCCGATAGTATTTCTCAAGAGCTCAGTGTACACTTCATAATTCAGTTCTTCAGTACATTCAAACATAGAATTCGAAATCTCTTCTCTTTAATATAAAAAAATATAGTTTAAAACGCAACAGGTTGAATATATATGGGATACGTTTCAATAAATAGAATTTGGCTGTTTCAGTCACCGTTGATACGTCCGCTTATCCTTTTTCTTTTCACATCTGTAACTTTGCTCCTTTTGTAGATATTGATTGCTTTGAGGGTATTCGCGATCAACCCTTATATATTGCAGATAGTGTTGGTAAACACTGTATTATTCGATTCGAAGGATTCATTCATTCTGGTTATGTAAATTTGAAAACATTCTGAGGTCACGATGTAGAAATAGTGACTTATAATTATTAATTCATGAGGCCAATACTTAGTGACAATTTATATTTATAATGAAACAATATTGATAACAATTTACACGTATATTTGTTAAAATGAATGTTCCGAAGTACTACTTCAAACAGATGCTGATTGAACACTGATATAATTCTAAAAATGCATGTATTAATAAACAGTCGCAATTATCTAGAAAGTAATATAAACATTTTTATAAATTAAGTGACTATTTGTGAATTCTACATTGCCATTCAAGAGGCCAGAGTTATATTATATTTATATATATATATATATATATATATATATATATATATATATATATATATATATATATATATATATATATATATATATATATATATATATATATATATATATATATTATATATATATATATATATATATATATATATATATACTATATATATATATATATATATATATAATATATATATATATATATATATATATATATATATATATATATATATACATATATATGTATATATATGTCCCTACAAATAGTTTTCCTCTAAACTAGTCAGCGACTACCCTCCTCTCTATATATATATATATATATATATATATATATATATATATATATATATATATATATATATATATATATATATATACATATATATATATATATATATATACATATTTATTCGAATTGTTGTTGCCTGTGAACTATTTCTAATCTCTTGATAATCATTAGCAATAACAGGCTTGTTGAATCTTAAAATACTCGATTTTATTAAAAAGCTGACGTTTCGCCACGACATTCGTGGCTTTATCAAAACTTTTTTAAAAGTTTTGATGAAGTTTTGATGAAGTTTTGATAAAGCCCACTCAATTGATAAATATATTCTGAAAACAATTTTTATAATGAGTATTCTCAGGAATACTCAGAATATCAATCTTGCTTTGCTTCTGCAGGATATGACAAAAATTTTGTATTAATTTGATTTTGATTCAAATAATTCGAAATCTTGAAAATCCCTCAATATGTTGACCAGGTTTGCTAAGGTGTTGGAACATCTTATTTTTATTTAATTCATCAATTATACGAGAATAAAATTGTTTATATTTTCATCTGAACATTCGATATGTTTCTTCATTTTGTGTTTGTCTTGATTATTATTAATTTCATCTATTCTATATACAACTGGCTTTTAGTCCACTGTTACATTTTTTATAATATCAACTTTAATTTTTCTTGTGACAAAATATATTTATTTCAATAACAAATCGCCACATTTTTGAATAGCTTGAGCAGTATTACCTCAAATCGACCCAAAAAGAAAATCAAACTAGAAAAAGCTTTTATAAACAAAACTTATTTCAACTTTTTAGAATCGATACTTGATAAAACGTATAAAAGAAGAGATTTCGAATTTTGATTCCAAAGTTCGATGATAATACAAACTAAAACCTCAGGACACATCATTGGGTTAAACGCCACTGGGTATCTGTGAAATTGCTACTTAGGCTTAATTTATGCATTAAATCACTTCTGCAGAGCAACAGTAACTGGAGTAGTCGAGATATTCGTCTTGATATTCAGCTTCTTAAACAAAATTTCATCAGGATAACTACATTAAACATAATTGTGGAATCCTCTGAAAAGAAGAATTTGAATATGAGCAAGACGTGTACTATAATTCACATTTAATAAGATTTAACTTCCCCACTGTACTTCAGTTGATCAAATTTCTGATGTCAGTTGTATTATTTTGGGAGCCTTTTCTGCGAGTAGTATGATAGATGGGTTTTCAAATGAACAATTTATACTGGTTTTTTTCTATTAGGAACGGAATAATATATACAAAACTTGATTTTAAAGCGATCCACACTGTACTTGATAACTTAGTGAGTTATCTTTCGCCTCTACCACGGTATGTTTTTTTCGTAGAAGCTAAACATACATCGCCATGCGATGAAATTTAGTGTGAATATCTTTAAAATCAAGTATTTTCAATTTGTTCATAATTAGATTGGATTTAAATAAAATTACAGCGTTCAGTATTCAATTCTGTTTTTTTCGGTTTCCAAAAGATAACAGAAACTTTTGTAATGGAATACAGTGCGACCTGTATAGGTACACGGAAAGTTCCCATGTCCAATTTAAATTTCAAGCATTTTACGATCAAGGTAAATAGTGAAATGAATCTTATGGGCAAGGAGAATGAACCGGATTCCTATAACTTGGAGACTGGAATGTGAAATGAAGTCATTCGCACGTATTTCGGAAAATTTTAGAAAGATATCACGAGGAAATATATTTAACTTTGTAGTTGGATGGGCAGACTAAGATGTAGTTATTGAAATTCATCATATTCCGGAATATATCAGTGAAAATATATACATACATAGTCTACATATAGAACATATAGAGAAAATATAATTTTTTCAGATAGATTATTATTTTATATAAATAAAACAATATCAATAACAAGTTATACGAAACCCTACTAGTAGTTAGGTAACGATGTGTCATTACCTTATGGATAATGTGTAATGGATTATGCCAGAGTATACTGTTACGTGTGGACTATATCACAATTGTTATATAATATTTGACTGGTGTTACATATTAAGTTTGTATAAAAGTTCCGAGAATCTTTGCAGTTGATAAATGAGCTTTCCATATATACTGAGTTGATAGGTAGCTGTTTTGGAATAAATCGTTTAGAGTTTGTATGTATAATGTTTTGTTATTCGTAGCAACATGAAATAAACGTGACATGAAATATCAAACACAAATGTATCGATGTAACATTGCCTCCAATATTGGCTTGCCGACAGAGGCGTAAATTTGTATTGATATATATATATATATATATATATATATATATATATATATATATATATATATATATATATATATATAATATATATATATATATATATATATATAATATATAATATATATATATATATATATATATATATATATATTATATATATATATATATAATATATATATATATATATATAAATATATATATATATATATATATATATATATATATATATATATATATATATATATATATATATATAGTAAAACGTAAATATTGGGGAATGCAGCATTCCCCAATATTTACGTTTTACTTCATACTGGTCAGCAACGAATTCCTATCCTCTATATATATATATTATATATATATATATATATATATTATATATTATATATATATATATATATGTATAAATATAAATATATATATATATATAAATATATATATATATATATATATATATATATATATATATATATATATATATATATATATATATATATATATATATATATATATATATATATATATATATATATATACAGGGTGTCCCACAATTTTTTAGACAGGCTATAACTCTAAAACGGCTGAAGATAACTTCATGAAATTTGGTATGCAGCAATTGGACGGATTTTACAATATTGCGAATCCCTCATGACGTCAGCGAAATCATCACCGTAGCTATGACGTCATGTCATTATAAAATGTCGAATGTAAAGGTGTTCGTGTGACTGCTCATATTAAAGGTCTTTTCATTCTGAATTCAACCATGTAATACACTTAGTATGTTAAAATTTATTAGTTGTGTATTTTCGATCAAAAGGAGCTTAACAAAATAAATAAAAAAGTTTAATAAACAAATTTAAACACATGAAAATCAGGTTTGAGGCTTGTGTTGAAATTAATTGTAGAATAATGGTATTATTGCCTTGATTTTCATGTGATTAAATTTGTTTATTAAACTTTTTATTTATTTTGTTAAGCTCCTTTTGATCGAAAATACACAACTAACAAATTTTAACATACTAAGTGTATTACATGGTTGAATTCAGAATAAAAAGACCTTTAATATGAGCAGTCACACGACCACCTTTACATTTGATATTTTATAATGACATGACGTCATAGCTACGCTGATGATTTCGCTGACGTCATGAGGGATTCCCAATATTGTAAAATCCGTCCAATTGCTGCATACCAAATTTCATGAAGTTATCTTCAGCCGTTTCAGAGTTATAGCCTGTCTAAAAAATTGTGGGACACCCTGTATATATATATATATATATATATATATATATATATGTATATATATATATATATATATATATAAATATATATATATATATTATATATATATATATCTAGATATATATAAATATATGTATATATATATATATATATATATATATATATATATATATATATATATATGTATATATATATATATATATATATATATATATATATATATATATATATAAATTGAAAATGAATATTAATCTGCGCTAAAAAGACTCTGTGTTTACGACACATTGGCAAATTGATTTGATAAATTGATGAGTAATGAAATTAACTTTTCAACGAAGCTAGTTCCACGAGACTCGATGATTCGGAATTCCCATTCATCCTTCAAGGGAGAGTATAAGAAAATTCAACATCCGTGACACACACGATGCAATTTTCTACAGTCTTTCTTGCTCTATATGTAGTGTACCATCCATGGACCCAGTAGTGAGTAACTACATAGAACCCACATAACTATCTGTGATACGTAATTTGATTCAACAATAAGTAATAGTGACAAAAAATTAATTACAACTTTTTAAGAAATAGAAACACTGAAATCTACACAAAAATTGAAATAATTGTATTATTGAAAATTTTTCTGGGAAATTCGAATAACTTCTTTGAACTCGTTTTTATTAAGCGTCATAATGTCAGATTTATTGATAGTCGACTTATGAAAAATGCAAACTAAATATAAACAAAATAATGTTATGTTAACTCTACTCCTTGAATTGCCTCCAACTTATATGGGGATCAATATGTTCAATCACCTGCATAACTGGATCAAGTCCATAAGGCGATCAAAATTTAAGAGGAAAGTTACCAGAATATTGGGGTTTAAATGTTCTATACATTGGCAAATTAATTTTCTACAGAAATTAGTTAATTCTATGTTAAGTGTATTGTCGTGTAATATACAATAATGTTATGTCATCCAGGACAAATTGATTATTATTATTATTAATTTTTTTTTCGCCCGTGTGAGCGGAAAAATTTTTATAGACTACCCTGAGAGTATCCCGCATGCATTCTCAGGGATGTGTGAGACTCCAGATGTTGCTTACTCACTTAAAAACCTCTCACACATTCCTTGGAGTAGTTCTTCAACCTGTCCTTACAGCGTCCCTTAAAAACAGCGATGAGCTGCAAGCGGCCTCTATAGTTCATGGGACCTGATGACTCGAAGTGACCCGAGCAACAATGCTTTCTGCATTCTGCCCGTCAATATCTCGACCAGAGATATGCATGCCGGAATAATCTTCAATTCTGTTACATAGTTAGCTCTCATTCCGCCTAGAATACCTATGATTAGTATTTATACCCTGGGTATTTATTACCATTATTATTATCATTAGAATAAACCTATTCATTCTATCATTCATATTAGCTGCATATTCTTAGATCTGTTTGAATATTGATGTTCGATTTCCCTTCAATAGATATGTTCAGAAAAAATTGCATTAAAGTTAGGTCATCATGTCGAATATTGTAATTGTGAATAGATGCATAATGCAGATGCTGATGCTGATGCCGGATCAGTAAGTTTTGATTGTAATATTCAACTGAAAATGGGTTTTAAGTGCGCTTTCCGAATATTCTTCAGGAGATCCGGATGTGTTTTATCGTTCTCGGAATACAATAGATACCCAGAAAGACCAAATTTCAATAGTATGTTTGACCAAAATGGCTCCAGTGCAGGAGCATAGTTGTAAGGCAATATAAAAACTGTTTGGCCAAATTCTTCTGAATATGTCTTGATCAAATTTACCGCATTTTTCTGAAAAGAACCCATGAAAGTAGGTTTTTGGATTCTACGGCCGGTCCAAGTAACCTGCCGACTGAGCGCATATAGCTCACAACGGGATTGAAGAGCAACGTACGAGGAATATATATGGGTATTTGCCTATTTTCCTGGTTGTGTGCTAATAAAATGCACAACATTTCCCTGATATAATATGAGCCCTAGGGCCGACCCGAGTATCCTGCCGTCCCATAACACCAATTTTCTTCCATCTAGAGGCCATGCCGAATCAAAGGATGCCAAACGCTCCATGATAAAGTGTTATCCCTGGTGCATTCAGAATTACGAAAAAATTATACCACCCACAAAAACGAAACCTCTGCAGGGCACTCCTTACCCAAGAAAAGATCCGGACCACCAAATGTGCACATCATTGAAAAAGAGTTATTCAAGTAAATGTATAGCTTTGACTGATTGGCAAATATTAGGAACAACACGAGTGAGATTAGTGATTTTTGTGGTGTTTTCGAAGACGAAGAAATAATCGCAAAAATTTCAGTATTTATATTTGTGCTTATGCAGACATTATAGTAACTGTGATGTTCATCATAAATACTAATTGCGGTTCATTTTGAAGATGAAATTCTACTTCTACTGCACCCTATTAATTGAAAACAACTGTCGCATAAAAACGATCAACGAACTTGATTAACTCCATTCACTCAAAGACCACAAGAAATGTTCAATTTCCAAAATTATTTATTGAATTCTTTATAGTGTGTCTCCAACTGGAGAAACTTCTTACCGAGTACACATTCTTCAACCCGTTCATATTAGCTGTATCCAAAATTCATTTTCAATATTGATACTAGATTCTTCTTCAACAGATACGTTTGTACAGTACTGCGTTATGCTTATAAAACAAAACTCTCATAAGAACGTCAAAAAAGAACAAAACAGATCGGCCGGTGAAATATTCAGACCGCAATTGTGGCATATCTTGCGGCATTTCCGGGAGGATTTATCTGACCCATATTGTTGAAACTAATATCAACGCT
Organism: Cynegetis impunctata; assembly: GCA_030704885.1. Classification (NCBI taxonomy): domain Eukaryota; kingdom Metazoa; phylum Arthropoda; class Insecta; order Coleoptera; family Coccinellidae; genus Cynegetis; species Cynegetis impunctata. The sequence continues at coordinate 92,929 of JARQZK010003658.1, forward strand.
TATCTGAGGACATACGACTTGAAGGCTAATAGTCTCCTTCCTCTTTTGGAATATAAGACTATATGCTTCGAGATAATATAACGTCCGCTATAAGAGGATTCGTGATACTGCACATAAATTGGACGTATAAGCATAAAAGATGGTCTCACGTTTTTCTTAGACGTTGTTCTCAGTCTGTCTTGTAGAAATCAACTTGCAACGAATCGCTTATATATCGCTTCAAGGGCGCACTCTAAAAAATCTATTTCATATTTTATAACGGAGTTTTACCACAAGAGTCTGGAAATCCACCGAATAGATTTTTATTACGGCATAACGGAGCTGTCGCAAATCCCGCTCCGAGGAATTCCGTGGGCAAGGTACACAGCTTGAACATTCGTCCCTTTTCTTGCTGAAATAACTAAATTTAGTGAAGTCTCAGAACTCTCAGATTCTCTCGTGTTTCAGTTATTCCGTGTGCAGTTCGATTACGAAGAGAATTGTCTTTTTTGCTTAATTTGATTATAGGTGAATTACGCCCATTACATTTAATCTTATTTTCTCTGAAATAGTAGACTATTGCGTTCTTTCGAAAGTCAACAATGAGGTTTTTAAATCCGTTTCACGGATTCTTGAGATTTTTCAGATGTTTGAATCTCCTGCGGCTTCTATGCAGCCAAATGAGCTGAGTTTTGGTACCTGAGTTTCTTTTTGAGGCTGAGAAAAACTGTCAAATTGAGGCTAAAATTGGACAAGGAAGTGACAGGGAGGTGTACGAGCGAAAATTACTCAAATATGTGGCAAAAGCTCTGAAAATTAATTGTGATCAACATTCGAAAATTTCGCCTTCTAGAGCATTTCCGGAGGTTTCGAAGTATTCCAAAAAATCTTTCATAAAATGTCATTATTCTGATGTCAATCATCTGAGACCTGGAAAAAATCGTGCCGCATAGAAAAATAAACCTTTTGGAGGGCTGTCCTGGCAAAAGGAAGAGGCACCAAGTGAGTCACATCATTAGAAAAGTCTTGCCAATTCCTATCGGTGGGTAAACCAGGAGAATTGGCCGTTGCTAGGAACCACACGGAGCAGATTGTGATTTGTTATTTTATTTAGTATTCGATTTGAAAGAATCATATGATTGCTTTTGGCTTATCATCATTTTTATATTTTGATTCACAACGTTGGTTTGATTTTGATAGATTGCAAAATTGCTAATTTTTCTGTAGTATAATGCTGTAACGTAATGAATCTGGTGTCAGAGAAAGGACTTGTTCTACGTTCCATTATATTGCTTTGATCATGAAGTGTTTTTTGCTAAAAGTTGCTTTTGATGTTATTGGCCATGAAAGGATATAGGAATATTATCAAAACTTCACTACGAAAAGATTTTTATGTGAGTTAAATATCGAATTAGAGTTGATTCCGTTCAATTCATTGAGATGAAATGAGATCGAATTAATATTTGATTTCATACATAAATGATGGTCCCTGGTGGCCAGGGGTATTTTAAATTTGCACAAAGGATATTGAAAGTTCGAAATTTTCGTCACGTTTCTGTTACAGATAAAAGGTTTCTCGAATTTTTTTGAATAAATATAATCGTTTGGGTGTCTCAATAGTGAAACTGAGTTCACATATATTTATTTATGATTGGAATCTAGTCCTAATGTTCCCTCTAACCGAGCGTGTTGACATTGATTATATGGTAGATGACATTATACTGTTAGTTAAGTAGTACATGCAGGTTTCATTGTATGCCAGTTAAAAATAATATTTAATATACTCGTAAATATCCAATGAATTACTGAAGCACGGAGGGAACACACTATCCAAAGCGCTACACGTTTTCTTTAACAAAATCATAGCATCGAAAAGAATGGAAAGAAAGCATAACCATTCCAATTTTCAAGAAGGCCCAGCAGTACTAAAACTATTCACTAAAATACTGGCAGAAGATATATCCTCTCGTGGCATATGCGAAGATCAACAAGGCTTCAAAAAAACAGGACAAACGTTTATCTTTGCTATCAGGCTAATTTCTGAAAAGGCTATAGAATACAACAAAACAGCATATATATATTTTATAGATCTTACGAAAGCATTTGACCGCGTAAGACTCACTGATGTTGTGAAACTTCTCAAAAAGAAAAACGTGCACCCGGATATTTCAAGGATTGTTGCGGAGTTAAACACTAACAACTAGACCCAAATACATGTAGAAGGCAGAAATACACGCAGACTACCCATGCAAACTGGAATAAGACAAGGCGATAGCCTAAGCCCCATCCTCTTCAACTTGATTATGGACGAACTTATAACGGAAGTAAAAAAAGGTTGGAAAGGGATACTCACTAAGGGACAAAAAATTAAAAGTAATTTGCTACGCGGACGATGCCGTGCAGGTCTCAGAAAATGAAGACAACCTACAGAGAATGCTTTATCAGTTCGAAAAGACAGCTACCAAATACAAGATGGAGATATCGGTAGCAAAATCAAAAGTGATTACCATCCCAAAAAGGCCCAGAAGATGTAAATTGGTTATATACAATAAACCAGTAGAACAGGTTATGAGTTTCAAATATCTCGGTGAAAACATCACGAGCAGCAGAGACCTCCAAGAAGAAGTAACGGCTCAAACAACCAAAGCAGCTTCAATATCAGGATTCCTTAGAGATATAATATGGCGAAACAAGCACATGTTCATTGAAAGCAAAGTTCGCATATATGAGAACGGTGTCAGACCTGTTATGACCTACCCTCTAGAAACAAGAGCCAAAAACTCCACAATGAAAAGGATTATCCGTACAGCAGAGATGAGGTCTCTAAGTCCCATAGCAGGCTACATACTAAGGGACCACAAAGGAAACGAAGACATCCGAGAACTTTGCGATGTCTGAGACATAGTTAGATCGTCCCGAAACAGACGTCGCGAATGGAGAGATCATGTTGAAAGGATGGACGACAACAGATTGCCGAAGATTGCAAGGGATGGTCTCCCAAAATTCAGCAGACCACCTGGACGTCCACCCATACGTTGGTATGAAAGCTGGAATTCATCGTCCCAGCTACAACTCTAAGAAATTAGAGAACAAGGCAGATGCCTTACAAAAAGGAAGAAGATGAAGAACAAGTAGTAAATACCTAAATCCTGAATTATTTTCTCGTTGAATCGCATATAATTGTATTCTTTGAAATCAAAGTTGTCCGAAGTTATTGCAATTTACCACTGAATTTCGAATATATTGTAGATGATTAAAGTTCATTTTCGCCACAAGCTTGAAAAAGTTTCGCTCATTCGTTCCCATTGAAGATTGCAACAGTTTGAATGAATTTACAAAAGTTCAGATGTGCATGAAAAATACCCTATATATATATATATATATATATATATATATATATATATATATATATATATATATATATATATATATACAATAAGGATAATAATATTTGGGTATAGCAGCAAGCAAAACGTGTACTCTTATAACACTATATTTCCGATATTTCGACAATGATTATTGTCATCTTCAGGGAAGCTACAAAATAAGCACAAAAGAAAATCAACAAATGCTCCATAACGGCCAACAGCAAAAATACTCACTGTGTCTTTGAGAATGATTGCAAAAGGTGTAAAGATCGAGATACAGCATTATTGATTTCCACAAAACATTATTGATCGAGAACACAGGCGTGATGATCATCAACTGACATTACAAGTTAAAAAGTTAAAATGGTCATAATAAATTAAAATGAAACATAGTGTATTTTGAGGAAATTAAACATTATTGGGTTTAAGTTAAGTTAAAGACTAAAATAATATAATTATCTACTTCGTCATTTCATATTGACTGAAAAAGAGACGCGACCAGCCATCTTGATCAAGAAAGTAGACATAGACAACATCAAAACAAAAAAACTCCAATGTGAAAATATGATAATTCAGGACCACAGATTGGTCACTGCTAACAAATAAAATAGCCAGAAGTATAAAAGACTCAGAGAAAGAAAGGCAACTTTTTTCTCACTCGACATTTCTTAAATGGATGTTTTTATCTAACTCTAACAAAAAGGAATAAATTTCACTAAGATGATTTAAATCAGTTTTTTTATTTAAGCAATTTTCTGATTGTGAAATGTAAGCCATCTCCATAAACAGTCTCTTAGCAGAATTTCTCTCTCTTGTCAATATTTTGGTGTCATTGAAATTCATAATATGTCCTGTAATATTAACATGTTCACTCAAAGCACATCTTTCAGGATGACACCTACAGTCACTCTTATGTGAGGTAATTCTATCCTTGAGGGCTCTAGACGTCTGACCTATATATAATCTATCACAATTGGAGCATGGGATGCTGTAAACTATATGAGATTGTGAAGTTAGGGGTGTTTTATCCTTTACTTTGGTGAAAATGGAACTTATTGTTAAGACTGTTTTATTGGCAATTTTAATGTGACAAAGAGACCTGAAAATTCGTGACAACCTTTGGGAAACATCAGTGATATAAGGAAGTGAGGTGAAGAAAAATTGAGTTCGGGTCGAATCAGCTGCTTCATTGGTAGCAGTTGCAACCTGTGAGACACTTCTGTTATTAATTGTATCTTGTATTGATATGGTCGACGTACCAAAAAGGATCTTTTTTAATAGAGCAGGAGGATAAGAGTTATCTATAAACAAATCATATAAAATTTTTAAATTCTTCTGATGGAAGCAATTGTCAGAAATACAAAGCACTCGACGCTTCATCTGTTTTACCAAATTAACTTTCATGGATTGTTTATGATACGAGTGGTAGTTCAAATATCTTCCACTACTAATGGGTTTTCTATACCAGTCGATGACTATAGTATTATCCCTTTTACGATGAAATTTTGTATCCAGAAAGGGAACACTATGTTCCTCATCTTCAAGTTCTATGGTGAACTGTATGAAGGAATCAAAACTATTGAATACGTCAACCACTTCTGTAACTCCACCAATTGGTAAAGCTACAATTAGATCATCTACATATTTCTTAATAAAGAAAAAATTAAAAGGTAAAACCTGCAAAATCCCATCTAACACGTCATCCATGATATACATTGCGAGAATAGGACTAATCTTTGCACCCATAGGTGTTCCAAAAATCTGTATATAAAATTTTCCATTAAATGAAAAATAAGTATTATTAAATAAAAAGGTTATTAATTGAAAAAAAGTTTCCTTATCAATACCACAATGAGTGCTAACACGACCCCATCTTTTATCAATTGCTCGTAAGCATAAATCTAAGTAAACATTATTGAATAATGAGACAACATCCAAACTTGCCAAAACGTAACCATCAGGTAACTTCATCCCATTAAAAACCGCCGACACCTCAAAAGAATCTTTGATATAATAATTATTACTATAATCATAAGCAGCAGTCAGAATGTCCGTCAAGAAAGATGCCAAGGCTTCTGTAGGAATACCAACAGAAAAAATAATCGGTCTAGCTGATAAAATAGGTTTATGAATTTTAGGTAATGCATAGAACTTTGGACAAACACCATTATATGTTGTAAGTTTCTTCCTTTGAGAAACATCTATTTGATTAGAGTTAAATAATTTTTTGATTAATTGATTGCATTTCGTTTGGATTTGAGAAGTTGGATCTCTTGAAATTGAAACATATGCTTGGTTATTGTTCAAAAGTTCATTAGAAAGGTTGATATATTCTTCTCTTTCCATTATTACTGTGACATTACCCTTGTCAGACCTTGTGACTACTAAATTAGGATTATTTTTCAAAAAAATTTTAGTTTTATTAAACAAGTTATGAAAAAAACCTCTAGAGTGCCTCGAAGAGAGAATGTAGTTGGTTATAATATTTGTAGACTGTGCAATTATTGAATTTCTTTGGAAAACTTCTATTGATGATATAACGTAATCTATATATAATATATATATAATCTATATATATATATATATATATATATATATATATATATATATATATATATATATATATATATATATATAAATATATATATATATATATATATATATATATATATAATATATAAATATATAAATATATATATATATATATATATATAAATATATATATATATATATATATATATATATATATATATATATATATATAAATAAATATTTATATTTCCTTTGAACTAACAAATATTTCACAACATTTCTGTGGCGATAACACAAAGGGTTCTAGTTCTACGAAGTTAATCAAAAATGTACGTGAACATTGTTGATTTGTCCTTGGTTCTCTACCCTTGTTCATATTTATGTTTCATAACTTCGTGAACCGGATAGAAAATAATTTGTTGATTTTCATCATGAAGTTATCATATTATTCTAGTTCTCGTGTTGCGGGTAATCATTTCTCCTCTGTTGTAATCCAGCGCGGACAACCCAATTCATTCTCGTATTCCGAAATCAAATTTCATGAATTAATTAACATATTCCTTCTGTTAATATCATTTTGGAAGGATACAATTTTAAAGATAACCAAATTATCCTCGACGGGCTACAGGCGCTTCGGAAGAGAATCTGAGTTAATCTGAACATACCTCATACATTTTAACAATCCTTCTGTCAACCCGTAAGTCATAATTTATTGCTTCGGATTGAAACTCAATAATTCGAAGAATAAATGTTATTTTATATATCAAGTGAGCAGCTGCGAATTGAAGCTGGGTTGACTCATGGATCATTCTTCGCGAATTTATGTGAAATTCGACAGAATATATTCCTCCAGGATTTTCACTGAATCTCTCGAAATTGCACAAAAAAGTCTTTTTTTCTGTGTGAGGAACGAAATATTCAGATTAAGAATTCAGTCGTAAATTGCAACGTATCCGAATTTTATTATGCGTTCAATATCCATTGATCAGCAAAAACTTTTTCAGAATATGTACAGGGCCGTATTTCTGTGTAATCTGCAATCTAGAGCGGCCAGTTTCATGAGGCAGCAACATTTTTAACACTTTCCTGAAGCAGCAATTTAGAGGAAATTCAACTCAAACTTCAAGTAATAGTAGCGAAAATTAGAAGAATAACCCAACCTTCATTGTCAGAAAGTCGTAACTTGGATTTAGTTGATGCTATAAAAGTACTTTTTGGCGGTATACTCTTTTTTCTTGAAGTGGTGCCATTTTTTATTGAGAGATTTTTCATCTTCGCGGTTGTTGAGGATTTGAACACCTCCACAGCATTCGTGAATTTAGTTAGATGGTTGAAAGTTGGTACGTGGATTGAGTTGCTGTTAGGTGAATACTGTTTGTGGTTTCAACTATTTTCCTCAACCACGATCATTTTAATTCAAAGACTTATTTTTTCGTGCTTCTGCTCACCTATGAAGCTCTTACAAATTGAGCCTGATGGCTGAATATTTGTACATGCATTGGGTTGGATATCAAGCGGAAAATTAATAATTACCTACAAGCGGCTAAACCGTAATTCCATTCATGCATATATATATTGCACAAAAAAGTCCAGTAGGATAGTAACAAAAAACATATAATAGCAGTATAAAGTATAAACTTTAAAATAAAAACACTTGGCTTATGTTTCACAATATAAAAAATATCTTTAGATACTGTACTTAGCAGTAATGAAAAGTCGACATGTTTCGAGCTATGAACTCATTATCAAGACTGACTACAGGAGAGTATTGCATCGTAATTTATAAAACAGACAAAAGCAAAGGTGATACCTGAAAATCAATTTGTTCGTTTACAAGGGGTAATTGACTATTATGGGCGGAACTTATTTCGAGAATTTCGAGAAGGTCAAGACGTTTACCCTTGTTACCTGAATGTAACCATTTGGTTTTGTTGAAATCCAGGAAGTGATTGAATTTTATACAATGTTCAGAGAAGCCAGTGGTATTTTTGTTTTGTAAAATTGACTTTTTATGTTCTTCAACACGAATATTTATATTCCTTCCTGTCTGTCCAATATAGAAAGCAGGACATTCGTCGCAAAATATTTTGTAAATACCACTGTTTTCTCCGATGTTAGATTTTTCTTTATTATTGACCAAGAATGACTTCAAGTTTCTTTTATTTGTACAAATTGATTTAACGTTATTTTTCGATAGTCTGTTACAAATTTTGCTACTCAAATTAGGCACATAATTTATTTGGAAGTATTTTTGTTCTTCATTAATAGTTTGCGTGGGGTATATTGAATGCAACAGATACTTTCTTCGTTTTTTCCCAATGAGCTTGTCGATAAGACTTTCATTGTAACCGTTATTGATGGCTAATAATTTAATTGTATTAACTTCCGTTTGAAAATTTGTTTCCGATAATGGAATCGTGAACAACCTATGTATGAACGAATGAAAAGCACTGAGTTTTATTTTAATGTGTTGGTTACTGTCGCTGTGAATTAAAGAATAAAGAAAAATCTAACATCGGAGAAAGCAGTGGTATTTACAAAATATTTTGCGACCAATGTCCTGCTTTCTATATTGGACAGACAGGAAGGAATATAAATATTCGTGTTGAAGAATATAAAAAGTCAATTTTACAAAAAAAAATACCACTGGCTTCTCTGAACATTGTATAAAATTCAATCACTTCCTGGATTTCAACAAAACCAAATTGTTACATTCAGGTAACTAGGGTAAACGTCTTGACCTTCTCGAAATTCTCGAAATAAGTTTCGCCCATAATAGTCAATTACCCCTTGTAAACGAACAAATTGATTTTCAGGTATCACCTTTGCTTTTGTCTGTTTTATAAATTACGATGCAATACTCTCCTGTAGTCAGTCTTGATAATGAGTTCATAGCTCGAAACATGTCGACTTTTCATTACTGCTAAGTACAGTATCTAAAGATTTTTTATATTGTGAAACATAAGCCAAGTGTTTTTATTTTAAAGTTTATACTTTATTCTTTATGATGTTTGACCTAGTGATGTGCGAGAATTCAATCTCAGTTATATAATAGCAGGTTATATTTCTCATAGCGAACACGAAAAATATTACTGCTGAAAGTGCGAAATCCAGAGATATAGGTAATATCTATAATTCTATTCAAGCAGAAAATTGCTCGTTTTTATTCAATTTCTGATAAAGAAGAGAAGTATCTCAGTATGAACTCTAGACCATTTATTTTTCGTTCAATCATTTGTCAAGTATTTTTTATCATAATCTGTGAAATAACCTTTATTATTTTGGTCTGCTAGTGATATTTCAATATTATTGAGCAGCACATGGAATACATTGCCAAATCTTATGATGAGCAAATATTGAATATTGTAGAAATTGCTTAAGTCATTACTCTATTTTAATCTCATCCTATATAAAGTACGAAGTGCATTGACCAGCTTGAAATATATGGGTTAATAATACTGAGTTATTGGCTGAAATTGATCTGAAAATATCGTAACCTTAACTATAAAAAATATATGACTGCAATATATATAAAAATATATTTATATTTATATATATATATATATATATATATATATATATATATATATATATATATATATATATATATATATAAAAAAACTTGAGCACCAAACCCACTAAGATTGCTCTCGTATTTGTTCGTTTTAACATACAAATTCTTAACCCTCTGTAGAGAAGTATAATACTCGAAAATCCCCGCAAATAATTGTTATTTCAACATTGGAATGGTAGCGCCGAAATAAATCTCTAAAATCGTTTCCATCCATGTACCAAATTTTAGCACTTGCACTCAACCAGCGGAAGCTGTGGCAATGCAAAAATCCATAAAAATCACGCAAAATTAGAAATGCCTTTAAAATTGGCAGCGATTTAGGAAAATAGATGAAAACATCAAAAGACATTTCCTACCTTCAAACACCGGTTTCCCGCTCATGCCCCCTACACTCGTTTGCCTGAAGTTTTGGGCAAATTCTACTGAATTTGCTAAAATTTGGACAGTTTCGTTCAACCCATATCCCTTTCAGCTCATTTGGTCTGATGCTGAAGATAAAAATATGCAAAGGGATAATAAAAATTTTATATATATATATATATATATATATATATATATATATATATATATATATATATATGATTAACAAAACTAAATTTGAATTTACTACTTTTATTATCACAAAATATTTTGAAAAATATAACACTGCAGTGTTATAATTTTCAAAATATTTTGTGATAATAAACGTAGTAAATTCAAATTTAGTTTTGTTAATCATGTTAAATTATCACGTAGTAACGACGGATTCCATCAACTATATATATATATATATATATATATATATATATATATATATATATATATATATATATATATATATATATATATATATATATATATATATATATATATATATATATATACAGTTCACCAGGAATTTTTTATGGTGAAGTATTTTCTGAACACCGAGCCAGAATGATTTGGCTTTCAAAGGAATCATCTTTTGATTGAAAATTCATGGACATGGAGTCATTTCCTTAGATAGATTGACAATGTCTTCAAGAATCCTAAATAGCTCGGGGACTATTTCAATTATCTTTACAAACAAGCTGAAAATTTTCTGTTGTTCTTTGAAAATAACGTGAAAAAACCTATTAGGAGTATCGGTAAAATAAACTGAAAGAAAAAAAGAGTTCTCTTTTATCTAATTTGATTGAGTAGGTTCAAGCCATTCTTTTCAAAGTAGTAACGAAATCTTAGGTCATATGTTATTTTACCACATGCATGCTAACACTAGTAATGATAGTGGTGAATTGAACGAAAAAATATTATATTTCATGTGATTTTATTTAATGACATCCAAGAGTGCCATATTTAACTCCATTAGACTTTTATTATATATGTATATATATATATATATATATATATATATATATATATATATATATATATATTTATATATATATATATATATATAATATATATATATATATATATTATATATATATATAATATATATATATATATATATATATATATATATATATATATGTATAAATTTTTATATCCCTCACTATAAATATCCTTTCAATTTTATATGCTCTTTGCATGGGAGCACATATATTATGTCGTTTAAAAGATGTTCTCTAGAAAGAGGCCGACAATATTAATACATACCTAATGTTGACATTTGCCCCTACTTGTGAAATTTTGTGAAATAAGAACAACGATGGTGATTTGCTCAATTTTTTGATATGTGCTGATTTGATTGATTGTTGGCTGAAGGCAAACTAAACAGTTTACCTTTAGCATCTGAAGAAGGTGAAGTTTCACCGAAACGTGCGTCATGCGTTATTCGATTTAATAAATGTGTAAATTGTTATAATTAACCATTGTTTTAAAATGACAACTTCCCGATTCATTGGATTAAAATGATGTTAAGCTTTTCACGGGATGCATTATTTCCATTTTATCAATTTTTTAGAATATGCGCTACATTATGAACAAATAGTTTGCTCATTTCTTTACACATACAGGTTGTTTGAAAGTTGATTGTCATTGATAATAATATTCTGTCCCAAAAACGTACCTGTCCTCTCGTTTCACATTGAGGTAACTTTCCAGAAATGGAGCGAATATGAAGTAGTTGATGATTTTAGTGATTGAAGCTGAAAAATCATCATTGAGGAAAGAAAATTCATTGTTTTTTTCAATATTGTGTCACCTCTTTATGGAAACATCTAGATTTGACTGAAGTCAATAAGAAACAAAGTTGTATGCGGAAGTACCAAATATATTCGGTCTTATTTAGTGTTTTTTGTTCTTTCAAAATATGTATATGAAATTTCAAAATATTGATATACAGGTTGTTGTTTCGACCAGAAACATTCTTATAAATATTTTCGAGCCGGACCTGGAGAAAGATTTTCATTTATTATGCTATTCAACACTACAATGGACAAATAACATACATACCAATTATTACAAAAATATATAGGCTGGTTCGTAAGTTTTGGTTCATCGAAAAAATGGCCAAATTTAATGAATCCCCCTGTATATTGACTATAAAGAACGATATATCCATACCTATATATATATATATATATATATATATATATATATATATATATATATCTATATATATATACATATATATATATATATATATATATATATATATATATATATATAATATATATATATATATATATATATATATATATATATATATATATATATATATATATATATATATGTATATATATATATATATATATATATATATATATATATATATTTTATATAATATATATATATATATATATATATATATATATATATATATTCTATAAAAATTGTACATTGATCATTCAAAAAACAATAAATCAAAACTACATGTTGCATCAAACGACTGTGAATTGAGAAATTAAATAAAAAGGCATTATTTCACTAATGAAAGATAAAAAACAAGCACTAACTGAAAATAAACTTCCTGAAAACTTTAGACTCTGGTGAATGGCAAATAACGTAAAATAAAACATGATGTAGTAGGTAATCTTCAGTTCTTCATAAGCGAACAATGCGCAAATTTGGCAAAGAATAAAATAATTAAATTGCTTCAACATTATGTTATGAAAATCTCTTGCTCAACAGTACAGACTGAAAAATTCAGTTGGCACCGATTATGCAAAATAAATTGTATGTTTCATTTAACTCTTTCATGCTGGAAGGCACCCCCGACTTTCTATTGCCTACCCCCGTTAGCGACGCCTCATCATATTCTGCTTTGTGGTCTAATAAAAAACACCGGCCTTGCCGCTATTGCGTTAAATTGAGGGAAATTTTATGCGAGAATTTGCAATAGAAATTGCCGAATTTTCTGGCTTTCGTCATATGAAACAAAGGAGAACATACCAGACATAACCACAATGATATTTGAATATTTATGAACCGATTCAAATTAGTCCTTGTGATTTGTGAAGGCTCAGTATTCCTACTTATAATTGTTTATTTTATACCTTCGTAATAATGAAATACTTTCTGAAGCCATTAGATTGGTAATTCTTGATTGGTGAGAAATTTGAGAATTTTTACTAATACTGTTTGTTAAAAATATTTTTCTTTCAATAGAAATTATACGATCAATTAGAACATCTCTGTTTTATTTAGTTTTATCGGTATCATAATTCCATAAAAAACACCCTGTAACTTTGTGAATACTCAATTTATAAGAACACAAGCAGCAGGTTCATACAAATTTGAATCCATGCATACATTTGTGCTACAAAGCTACCTACTTTCCCTGTTCAAATTCCTGATTGGGTTGCAACCCTCTCCAGGGGTTGCTAGTAAAAACAAGCTTTGTATCCCAGATTATGTCCCCTTGTCATCAAAAATCGACCTATCTGAGTGTTTTCACAAATTCTGATTCGCTGTTGAGTTATTGAGGGTGAACAATTTTAAATGAGACACCCTGTATATATATATATATATATATATATATATATATATACATATATATATATATGTGTGTGTGTGTGTGTGTATCGAAGAAGTTTTTTCCATTACTCGATACAAATATGAATTATATATTGATTACAAAAATCTAAGGGAAAACCTAAGAAATGAAAACTGGTTCGGAATATTACAGGGAAATGATATCAATTATATGACAAAATCTTTTATAGATTAATTTAATAAATATTTACAGTATAATACTACATAAATCCGCATCAATAACAAAAAAGTTATGAGGAAGAAGTGGGTCACTCTGAGTCTTCTGAAATATATTACTAACAAAAGCACTCTCTACAACAATCTGCAGAGAAATATGAATGATCCAAACCTGCAATCAGAGTACAGGGAATGTAAAAAAGTTTTAGCTAAGAAAATCTACAATGCAAAACAAAAATATATCCAAAATGAAATTATCAATAATTGCTCGCGATCGACAACAATCTGGAAAGTCGTAAAGGATATATGTGGTGAACGATAACCAAAAACTAATATTGATTATGTTGAAAATGATAATGGCTATCAAATAGAGAATCCACAAAAAATTGCAGATTGTTTTAACGAATACTTTACAAACCTGGGACCAACTTATGATTCTAAAATAAATATTCCGGAAAATTTTAAGGAATTGAATGAATTGCAACGGAACTCGTTTTTCCTTGAGCCTACAACAACTGAAAAAGTAGAAACTACCATAGAGTCACTCAAACTGAAGAAAGCACCAGGTCACGACGATATGAGGGCTGAATATTTAAGAGAGGCGAAAAAGGAGATATCTTCTCCAATTTCTTATATTGTCAATAAATGTTTTGAGTATGGCTGCTTTACTGACATTTTCAAACTAGGAGTAATCGAACCTCTACACAAAAATGGCCATAGAACAAGAGTAAATAGAAATTTATCTGAATAGTAAATGATACCAATTTCATTTTGCCGAATTTTAATTACCCCTCGTCAGGTCCGAATCTCCCTCCGAATGTCATACCAAATCTTCTCCGTAACGGTTTGAAACTCTCCCTTCCCTCTCCATATTAATACATTTTGAATCTCTCGCGAACAATAAATGAATGAGTTGGAGATTCATTTATTTTCAAAGAGGAGATATAATTTCGAACTTTTTTTTTTTCGAACAATTAAGGATAAGGAGTAGTCTTAATGACAGCAGATACGCATTCGTATTACAAGAGCAAAGTAATGGATGTGCCATAGTAGTTTTGTGTAATCAGGATTTTATGCCATTCAAAATACCCTAGTGATTTACAATCCGAAACTACACACCCGTTGAAATACTTGTTCACATATTGTCAGAAAACAAGAAGAAAAATGCGTGAGCAACAGAGCTCCGTCACTAAGGTCGTATTTTTCGCGCGAAGTACATCGCATCGAGATACGATTCGAACGGAATGAATAATTTTGTAAAAAACCACGCTTTAATAAAAAACTTGAATAAAAATTAGAAAATAATTTATTTTAAATCCAAAAAAATTTGCAAAGTGCAAAACACCCATTGTTGAAGAAAAACGATTTCTACGTGAATATTGATCAAAACAACTCTTTTCAGCACATTCAAGATGGAGAGAGAAGTTGTTAAATCTGTCAGTGATGTAAACAAGAGTTACAATTGGAAATGTTAGAAAATACCTTTTTCCAAACTCAAAGATCCTACATCTCTGTAGCATAAACGTGGAGTGGTGTACAGATTCCTTGCTGTAACTGCGAGGAAGTGTATACAGGACAGATTTGACAACTCTAAAATAGTGACTCATTGATCACAAAACTAAAATAACATCAACAAGAAGAGTTCTGTTTTATAAAGACAAGACATTGATGATGAATACTATCCTGAATCTGAGGATGTTCTGGTCCTTGATAAGGAGAAAAATATGGATAATTCTTGGAGATTGCTAGAATATCACATCAAGATAACAGCATCAATTTCAAAAGGGAAACTGATAACTCATGTTGTAATTACTCATTTCTTATATTAACATCAACAAGAAGATTTGTGTGTTATAAGGACATGACATTGATGATGGATAACGTCCTAAATTTGAGGATATTTTGGTCGTTCATAAGGAGAAACAAATGGATAAGAGGTTATTCTTGGAGATTGGTAGAATATCACACCATGATAACAGCATTAATTTCAAAAGGTATACTGATAACTCAAGATGTAATTACTCACTTGTTATATTAACATCAACATGAAGATTTGTGTGTTATAAGGACATGACATTGATGATGGATACTATCCTAAATCTGAGGATGTTTTGGTCCTTGATAAGGAGAAAAATATGGATAAGATGTTATTCTTGGTGATTGCTAGAATATCACACCATGATAACAGCATCAATTTCAAAAGGGAAACTGATAACTCAAGTTGTAATTACTCACTTGTTATATTAACATCAACAAGAAGATTTGTGTGTTATAAGGACATGACATTGATGATGGATACTATCCTAAATCTGAGGATGTTTTGGTCCTTGATAAGGAGAAAAATATGGATAAGAGGTTATTCTTGGTGATTGCTAGAATATCACACCATGATAACAGCATCAATTTCAAATGGGATACTGATAACTCAAGTTGTAATTACTGATTCCTTATAAACTGGGATAAAGGCAAATATAGATCGATCAACCCTCCATACTTTCTTTATTCGCAGAAACCATTTAAAATTACACCCTCCATTTTTATTTTCATATAAATTTTCTCTGAAGCCTTTTAGTTTTTGTTGTTGGCGTTTCAAACTTTTTCAAAGTTATTTTGAATTATTTCAAACAGTAGATAGTTTTAGCAAATTCACATCCAATACGAAGATTTGTCAGATTGTGTTTCTGTTATTGCTCACATATGTTAAAAAATATTTTGAGATATAACAGCTTTATTTTAAAGAGTCTGTTTGATGCTGTTCTCAGGTTTCGTTTTGTTCGATTTCATGTTTCTAGATGTTGTAGTTGACAATATTGAACGTAACCTCAATTTATAAAATACACTTTCTTACAGTTAGTACTGCGTCTGCAGAAGAAAAATAAAATATCCGAAAGCTTCAGGTAAGAATTTGCTTCCTTTCATTGAGTATTATGAACTGATTCGAAGATTTACTCTACTAATCATTATATATATATATATATATATATATATATATATATATATATATATATATATATATATATATATATATATATATATATATATATATATATTTAGTTTGGGTTTTTCTTTGACCTAATATATATTTTTTTCGTAATATGTTCTTGGTGTTAGGTCACATTAAATGATGCATTTTAGTTGTCGTGCAAATGATTGTTTATTGACGTTTCGACCATTTTATGGCCTTTTTCGAAAGCTATAAACTAAAGGACGTATATTACATTAATTTTAACAGTCACCTAAAATATATTCTCACCCTTAACGTAGATAATCAACAAATTAAAATGAAACATAGAGAATGAAACAAATGTTTTATTGTAATAAGTTCACAACAACCACAAAGTAATCTCGAAAACGTTTTAAGAAAAATTTTACGAAACTCCATCTAACTTATTTTACGAAAATCTCACTGTTCCGTTTGCCGTATTCGAATAGACGAGGTAAAGTACGTAATAACTCTTTAATAACAAAGCACATGAATCTGAATAACCTTGCGCGGTGACACAGGCTAGAGTAAAAAAAGACGTTGCTCATGCAGTGCTGACTTATTTACTTTCCCCCGCAAGTTTCGAAAACTTGAATTATTACGTGAGGGTTTCTCCCAATCTGGACAAAAAGTGGGATTGAATCACTTGAAATTCGATTCTTAGTAAGTTCCAGAGGGGAAAGTAGCGAAAATGTTCAAAGTTCATTGATTCTAACTCAGCGGTGTTAGAACCTCGTAATTTAATATCGGTGTTTCTTTCTGATGTTGGGGACTAAAAAAGTTGTCCATTCTCTAGTTCATATTCTCAAACAAATTTGAAAGAAACCAGGTTACGAACTTTGCTCCTTATTTTATTTCCTTCAATATCTTTTTCCAAATGTTCGAGTGGCAGCTGTTTATTAAATGGAAAATTTAATGCAAAGTTTTTTCACTGGAACTGCGCAATATAAACTAATGTAATAGAATGAAGATCTAACATTCTTCATTCCTTTGAAAACTGATAATAACTTTTCTGTCGCTCTCTTACGATCAAACCGTGGGAGTTAAACAAATTAGTTAACTTTATTAGAATGGCGTCAGCTTTCTTTTATAGAATCACTTCTTTATGAGATATTACTTCTTGCTAATTTTCTCTGCAATTTTATTCCAGCTGATTTCGTCGGCTGAGAATTTAAAGAGAACGGTGCTAATTAAAGTTAAGAATTTGTCGAACTATACAATTATTTTCAACATGAAAAGTAAGGTAAAGTGGGGGAACCAGCCTTTGGGGGAGTCCCGGTCGTCAGGGTTCTCCCACCCTAATATAAATTTGAAAGCGAAGTCACGTGCGCATATCAAGAATCCCAACGGTTAGTATGGTTTACGTTAGGCCGTTCTGCAGCAAGCTAGATTACGTTTATGAAGAAATTTCAGAAATAATAAGATAAATAAAAGAAGGAAACGTGTCTGAACTGCATATTTCAATAACAGTTACGTTATAAAAATTGTTTGTTTGTGTGAATGGCTACTGAATTGTGTTTTCTTTCACTCAATTTACTTGAAGCTCACGTGAATTTAGTTTTATTCTCAATTTAGTTTTCTTTCATAGAGTAATTCTGGCCATAATCTTGTTGGTATAACCGGCATGGCCGTCACTATCCCATGGAATTTCGTTTCCAATTGTTTTTCGCTTTCAGATGCTTTGTGCATCAAATCAACCGATGGGGAAAAAGACAAATTTGCATATGGGATTGCTATCAATGACCACTTTTCGGTGTATATATATATATATATATATATATATATATATATATATATATATATATATATATATATATATATATATATATATATATATATTGTTTGCCATTAGCATCTGAAGAAGGTGAAGTTCCACCGAAACGTGCGTCATGCGTTATTTCTTATAATATATGTAAATTGTTATTTTTAACCATTGTTTTAATATATATATATATATATATATATATATATATATATATATATATATATATATATATATATATAATCTTTTGATAATTATTAGCATTAACAGGCTTGTTGAATCTCAAAAAAACTCGAATGAATATATAGATATATATATATATATATATATATATATATATATATATATATATATATATATATATATATATATATTTAAATCCAGCTGTGCAATGTTCGCGGATGACACGAAAGTCAGTAACTGTCCACTAGTCAATACAGGACACCTCCAAAATGACCTTGATAATTTATCCAAGTGGTGCGAGGAGTGGTTGTTGCCTCTCAATATCGATAAGTGTTGTGTGCTTCATATTGGTAAGGGAAATCCTAAGATTGCTTGCTTTATCGACCAGCAGAGGCTGGCTAGTGTCTCGCAACATTGTGACCTGGGTGTTACAGTCACTGAGAACTTAAATTGGTCTAGCCACATTTCAATTGCTGTATCCTGAGCAAAAAAATTTATTTATCTACTATCCAAAACTTTCGCTGGATGTGATATTGCCACATGCAGGACCCTCTACACAACTTACGTGCGACCTATTCTTGAGTATGCGGGCCCAGTATGGTGGGCAAATCTGAACAGAGATCAGGAACTCTTAGACTCCGTGCAGCGGTGGAGCACACGTATTCCGTTTGGCAGAATTCGCCCGGACTATCAGACTAGGCTGCGGTTGTCTCAGTTGTCTTCTTTTTCGGAACGCAGATTGAGAGGTGACTTGATAATTACATATAGAGCGCTTCACTCTCTCTTCGGTGCAGACATGGCGTACCTCTTTCCACTCAATCAGAATCGGGCATTGAGAGGACACTGCTACAAGCTGGCCAAAGAGAACTTCAGGACAACAGTGAGGGGCAACTTTCTTCCCAACAGAGTCTTCGAAATCTGGAATCGGCTTCCCTCTGAGATTGTGTTATCGCAAACGGTGCATTCCTTCAAGAACTCTCTGGATAGATGGTCTTAACATCATCGTTAATAAATTTAAATAAAGTAAATTTAATTTTAATTTCAGCTCATTTGATTTGTTACTCAGTTTATATGTTTGTAACACTTCTCGAATTCTTTCTTAGTTTCAAAAATATGTTTATATTTTTGACTTTATAGGTTAACCTTAACTCTCAACTTTTGTAATAATAACAATAACAATAATAATAATAATAATATTAATAATAATATATATATATATATATATATATATGAAAATATATATTAAAAATTTCTCACTTCACCTTATTACCTGGTCATTTATATTATAGAGATTTGGTTTGATTTTTGGTTGTTCCAGGTTCGTGAAAATACTTTAAATTACTAGATTAATTCGTTTAATAGACGTTTCAGGAGTAGTACTCCCTTCCTCAGTATCTAAAATATAAATATAAAAATCTTAATAGACAACATTGACTACACAAATATTACACGTTTAACAGCTTACCTTAGTATAGACAATAAAATCAACATAAAAATAAAAACATCTAGAGTATAAAACAATATCGTCAAACAATTATTACAATATATATTTTGAAAATGATTTTCTTTATTTGTCTGGCATGTCAATGTCAAACTCGGTGATGTATTAGTTCTTTTCTTATTCTTTTCAGTTTGACTTGTTTTTAAGAAATGATAGGTAGAAATGACTTTTGAAGTTGTTTGATGTCCTGTCTGTCGTTTACTGTGTTCTCTAAATTTGTCTGTATATGGAACATTTCGTGTATTTCTCTATGTTTCTTGTTCCTTTGTGTTGTTAGTATTTTCGTTTCTTCGTAGTTAAAATCATGATTTTCTGTTAATTTGTGTTTGTTCAGTGCCGTAGTTGCTGCTTTTGTGTATTTGTGGGCATTTATCCGGTCATGCAATCTTTGTGATGTTTGTCCTATGTATTGTTTTCCGCAATCCTTACATGGAATTGAGTAGACTACATTAGATTTTTTTGAAGTGGGTTTTTAGTTTGCTGAAAATTTGTTTTTCTTCGATTCTGCGGTTTGTGGATGACTTCGAGATTGTGATCTTTTAAAATATTTTCTATTTTATACGAGAAGTTCCCCATGAAAGGTATTGTGATTCTTGTTTTGTTGTCTTCTATTTTTCTATATATATATATATATATATATATATATATATATATATATATATATATATATATATATATATATATATATATATATATATATATATATATATATATATATATATATATATATATATATATATATATATATATATATATATATATATATATATATATATATATATATATATATATATATATATATATATATATATATATATATACATACATATATATTCATGTAGCCGTTATTAACCCAAGCTTCTTGTCGAGAAATACATATAACTTGGAAAGTAGTTTGATAATTTTTCAAATTATTGAATAATTTTTCTTGTTCACTTTATGTAGTATATTAAATTGACAATGGTCAACTTATATATTTTTCATGATTTAATTTTTTGTTTTAGGATTTTTCAGCATCACTTTGTTTGATTTCTTTTATACATTTATCTATTTCTCATACATCGGATTCTTTATCTAAACATCCTAGTTTTCTTCTAAATAAAATTCGTCAGGAAAAGGTAGTAACGAACTCCCTGAAGGGGCCGATATTCCTTCACTTTACTCTATATTAAAAATGCATTAATTCGTTTTGAGTGGAACAAACTTCCGTTTCTCAAATTTTCAATTTATCGCTGTTTGAAATGGAATCAACTAGCTTCTAGCACATAAATTAAATCTTAAATTTATTCTTTTTGTTTTTAAACGACTACTTAAAACCATACATAACAGATACTCAAGAATAGTCTTCTCGTCATGTGGGTAAGGTTTATGAAAATAAATCTCTGAATTATTAAATACCTATTATTTGTTATTCGATCTAGCGACTCGCTGCTTGAAGTACATTAATACATTTCATTCAGAGAACCCTATACCATTACGATTCATGATTACAAGATTTGTGATCTGTGGTGCGGATCGCCATCTTACCGTGGTAGTGTGAAGATATTTATCCTTATTTGAAATTCAATTTCGATTTCATTCTGTTATTCACTTTGCATTTTGGGAGAGCTAATTCCATAGAGCAAAAATTTTTGCCATATGGTCCTTTCGAAAGAATAATCTCTTAGGTTATTGAGAGAGCAACTAGCAGCACCCGTCGATATGAAGATGATTTATGCAGAAAAAAATTATGAATTAGTTTGATCAATAACTAAATGCATAAGGCATTATTCAGTGCTGCAACTTCCAGATTTGTAAACAGATCAGTAATTTTTGAAAAACACCATATTCAAATCGAAAGATATCTTAAGTATCAAATGAAAGTTTTCCAATCCAAATTTGATGTGTCTTCTCAGCACATACCTGTTTTTACAATACAAAATGCTCCTGTTATAAATGACAAAAAAGGATCTGGATGACATCCAGATGTATTTTGTCGTTATTGACATTCAATCACGAGTTTATAGACATCAGTGAAGCTATGACTCAAGTCACGCACTCCTTGATATGGTAGCACACTCCTTGACATAGCAGCACACTCATTGGTGTAGTCTCTCGACATTCCTAATGAAGTGACGTTCATCTTGAACCTTCTCTCTCATTCACAAACTCTCACAAAAATCATTTTAACTATGGGAAGAATTCGACCAAAATGAACCTATTTCAGCGGTTTTATTGACCTAATTAGTTATGGTATCTTTAGTTGAGCATAACTCGACATATGAGGAACCTGAAAAATTTAAGATCTTTGGTTTATATCGTGATGAAATGTACGGCCTGAAGAGAACCCATAAAACGAGGGTTTTGGACCCTAGGACCGATCCAAGTGACTTGCCGGCCAAGCACTACACATTTCATCCATCTAGTGGCCATGCCTGATCCATCGATATGAAAAACTCTATGATACAGTGCCATTTCATCCACGACATAAGAAAAAAGTTGTGCGACTCAGAAAAATGGATCTTTTGGAGGTCTCTCTCTCCTCAGGGAAAGCCCAGATCATTAATTTTGGCACATCGTTAGAAAAGTCTTGCTAAGACGGCACAGGTAAGATGTTTTATTGTTTTTTTGGAAACAAAGAAATTCGCACTGAAGCTGGAAGTTCAATTCGAACTGCAAAATAACAACATCTGGTTACACTAACCCATTCTGAATAACCATACTTCAATGACAATTTGTGTTGTTGCGATCAACATTCTTCTTCACAAAATTAATATGTGAATCATTACGAACAGGACAGATTTTTACTCAAATATAGTCTTTGCTTTCAAAGTACTATTTTGTCTAGTAGTGAGATGGAATTGGAGGATCGAGTGCTTGAGCCGTTTCCTGCGGATGAATAAATTTTGCTCCAGCATTGTCCAGTCCATCTGTCAGTTTCCTGTGTTGCAAAATGACAGATGGGCAGGACGTGTAGTACAATGGCGTCCAAGGCAGCATAAAAGAAGTGCTGATCATCCACAGAAACGATGGATTGACAAAATAAGAGAGAAAGCGGAAAGAAAATGGCATCGTATGGCATTGAACCGATCCTAATGGAAGCAGTAAGAGGAGGCCTATGTCCAGGAGTGGATGCAGAAAGGCTACTGAAAAGAGAGAGAGAGATTGTCAAGTAGTTGCTATATACAAGAATACTATTTTACTCTGAAAATTGCATGTACAGTAAAAGAAATGCAATTAATTCCGAACTCTATGCGAGAAACAAGATGTCCTTTCTGCATTTATTGGCGCATTACTGCAAATGAAATATCTCAATTTTTTATCCTTCGATAACTCATTTTACAAAGGAAAATAATGTTTTAAGCATGACAAATAATGATTAAAAATATACGAAATATAATTATTCACCGAACTGATTTTCTAAATTCAAAACACAAAAATCAGATATTCATTCTGAAAGAAATCACAGAAACAACACAAAAGGCAACATTATCAAATTCAGTTGTGATGAGTTAATAACAAGCACAAGTTAACCTCTGCGGAGTGTTTCACCAACAGCTTGTAACTGAAGCGAGTGGTTCAAAGTTACTTCCTCTGCAGTGAAAATTCGCAAATGGGCTATAGGGAAAGGAAATCTCACATAGCCAGCAAACGTCACGTATTTCTGGAAGAGAGGGTTAAAGACGTGTTCAGGCTCCTCAGGTCAAACATCTCTTCATTTTCGCTTAGACTGCAATTATAAAATACGAGTTTGTATGGTACCTATCTACTTGTACACCGTGAAATGAGATTATGTGTGCTAAGCTCACTCCGGATATAATTATTATAATTTGTTTGACAAAACTATTGTGAATACAATATATATTTGCCTAAGAACATACAAAATTATGCATTGATTATAAAGATCTTTCAAATTGAACAATTCTCGAGATGTAAACAAACTCATTTTCTCCTCTTCGTTTGAGAAATTAATATCGCTAGGAGACATATACAAGTCAAAGACTCTTGAAATTTATACAGTTAACTCTAATAAGGTTTCCTCATGTCGTAGGTAAATCACTCCTTGCAAACTTACAGAGGAGAATTCAGGGTCAGTACATCCTCCGAACTGCCTCTCAAGTCTTTACTTTTATAAATTAACGAGTCTCGCCCATCATCAAGGCACTTGTATATAAAAAATTGATCCTGTGATCTATCTGGAGTTCCTCCCCATAACTTGAGCAGCCGACCTCCATCTCCATTACTTGAGAGGAAATTGAAGACGTGACTTTTCCTAGTTACCGTCTTGATGTTTCTAATATTCACTGCTTAAAGGATTCATAGAAATGTCGATATATGTAGCCAACTCCATCAGGCGTTTTGTTCAATCATTTCCTTGCATCTCGTAATATATATCTATATATATATATATATATATATATATATATATATATATATATATAAATATATATATATATATATATATATATATATATATATATATATATATATATATATATATATATATATATATATATATATATATATATATATATATATATATATATATTATATATATATATATATATATATATATATATATATATATATATATATATTATATATATATATATATATATATATATATATATATATATATATATATATATATATATATATATATTTATATATTTATATATTTTTATATATATATATATATATATATATATATATATAAATATACATTTACTTTTCAATACTACATATGCCTCCGAAGAAAATTCGGAGCATTGCTACTACATTGTGTGGTCATGTGGCACTAAATCGAATTTGACCTAGCTTCTTTTCTCTTGGATGCAAAATAGTAGTTAGGACACATGAGTTATCGGTTGCCGTACATTTCCGCCGGGCTAAAAGGTGTTGGTTCTCTGTGTCCTACTGGTGATTCTATGACATATTTGTGTGCTATGACGTATAGCTGTGGAATAAAAACTTGTGCGGTCGAGGGACCGACGTAACGAACGGAGTTCCTTACGCATTTCGATAATTTTCTGACGCAGAGCATATGATTTAACTTTTATCTCTCTGTAATGAATAAAAATATTAAATAGTAAACAGTCAAATCAAATGTACACTTCACTTCTATCAGTGTCTTTCCCCGGAGTATTGGTGATGTTAGTTTGAATATATATATATATATATATATATATACTTATATATATAAATATATATATATATACTTATATATATATATATATATATATATATATATATATATATATATATATATATATATATATATATATATATATATATATATATATATATATATATATATATATATATATATATATATATATATATATATATATATATATATATATATATATATATATATATATATAGAAGTAAGAATTCTTCGTGTTATCGAGACACGTACCGTGGTTATAAAATTAAGTGAAACTAGGACATTTATTTGAAAAAAATCAAACAAACCTCCTACCGGAGCTGGTTATTATAAGCGTTCAATGGATGGATGATACTGATGACCCCAATAAGGGCGAAACAGTGTGTCTATGAATTTCCATCGATTGTGATAAACAACTTAACATTTCTAACATGTATTATCTAAGGTAGATGGAGATATTTCGATGCTGCATGAACTCTTATAACCAGCTCTGCTAGGAGGTTTGTTTGATTAGTTTCAAATAAATGTCCTAGTTTCACTTAAATAAATATATATATATATATATATATATATATATATATATAATGTTCCGTATTGCTTATAATTAAAAATGAATAAAATCATTATTTAAAAAAATATATGAGCAGAAGTCTCTTTCTAAAATATATAAATATTTTCAGTATTATTTGTTCATTGGAAAACACAAATTTTCTGTCATTTATCAGTCATGAGATGAGTAATTTTTTTCATTTTTTGTCGGTACTTGCATTTTGATTTCAAGAATAGAAGAACTAATTTGAATTTTTCCTCGTGACAACACCAAGGTGATTAATTTGTAAAACTTTTGTTTCTCTTCAGTTGAATTCTTGATATACATTCCTTTGAAGAACTTGAAGCTTCCACCGTACAAAGAACGGTTGGTTTCTGAATAATTTCAGCTTTTTATGGGGTAGGAGAAAAAGAATGAAAAGCCGAATAACATTTCCACTGTTCATTCGTTCATCGCCTCGCGAAGGTACAGTGAAGGACCGTGCGAGTTTTGATTGATTTAGAGGTAACTCCTAATTTCATCAAATTTGACCTCTTCATCTGAGAAAGTTTCTAAGGGAAACATGACACAAACTGGGAATTTTTATATTATATGAAAAATATTCTTTTTTCCTCGGAAACATTTGTTTCGGTGAATATGAAATATGTCCATCAAAAATAAAATGAAGATGTATCACATGAAGTTGCCATGTCGAATCAAGAACTTGAAATATTAATACTGTCAACTGTTTCTTTGAATTAATTAATTTAGTCTCAAATTGCGATAAAACTACTGTTGTTTTGTATATTTTTATAACATGGGTGGATATGAATAGTCGTCAAAGTACAATTAATCAATATTGAATGCATTGTCATTGGAACTTCAACCTATAACTTCGTGATTATGTATCGGATGAAAAGTTGAAAAGCACTGCAGTACGCTATCTAATAGCAATCGGATTGTTTTAAATATAATTTCCAACTATGGATAACAGTGAAGAATTGTTAATATGCACCCAAGAGCTTCATCATTTTTCTTCTTCTTATAGCGCCGTCTCCCTGCGGAGGTTGGCGGTCCAATTAGCTATTATGACTCGAGAAACTGCACCCCTGAAGATCTCTGTAGAGGTTCGTCCAAGCCATCATCTCCTCAGATCCTTGAGCCATGAGTTTTGGCGTCGTCCTATTGATCGTTTCCCCTGGACCTTTCCTTCGATGACCAGTCGGAGGGTTTCGTACTTTTCACCGTGCACGATGTGCCCGATGTATTCCTCTCCTTGACAGTTGTCATCAGTTCTAAAGATTTGCCCATCATGTTGAGGACTTCGATGTTTGTCCGTCTTGCCATCCATGACATCCGTAATACCCTTCGGTACAGGTACATCTCGAATGCATCTATACGTTTTTCCATCTCCTGGTTAAACGTCCAGCTTTCACATCCATAGAGCAGGACAGGAAAAATATAACACCGTAACAATCGTACACGGAGCTGAAGGCTCAGATCGCGAGATGTAAAAAGATTTTTCATGTTAATGAAGGATCTGCGAGCCTGCTCGATTCTTGCCTTAATCTCAATTCATCATTAGGTAACTTTATAAACATTGATAAACTTAATTCAATATTAATTTATTATAAATTTGTGTTGGAATTTGAGGTTGGAAGTGTGAGATAATATAATATTCTATCTATAGAAAAAAAACATTTACAGACGCAATTATTCCAATGGAATCTTTCATAATTTTATAATCATATAAATCACAAACTAGCGGCATATAATTCATTGATTCACCGGGTTTTTTCCATACCTCTCCATACCTCATCAGATAAACATTTCAATATAGAAATTAGTACAATAAAACAAATAGCTTCAAATAATAATATTCCTATACATTTTTTAAACCGAATTATCAATCGTAAAGAGCAGAAACAAACGTCCCGGTTACTATAGGTACTCCATAATGGAAAACCCAGAAAGAAGATTATGCTAGTATAAGTTATACTAAGGAGGCCTCGGTAGACCAGCGGTAAGGTGAACTGCCTTATACCGTTTGTAAACCGAGGATTGTGGGTTCGAGTCCCACCTCGCTCTTGGGTGTTGTGTATGTCCGGAATTTAGTGGTTATTTAAGATTGAAATTTGTTGGGTAATGTACATAGTTTACAAGCCCATTGGCCGTTCGGAACCGGCGTTAAACTGTAGGTCCCTCGAGTTAAAAAAAAAAAAAAGTTATACTGGACAATCATCAAATCAAATTTGCTACTACTTTTCAAAAATTGATATAACAACATCCTTTCAAGTGGGTTGAACATAAGCAAACTATCATTCAATGCCAAACAAAAAACAGACAAATATAAACAAATCTGAGGTTTATAGAATTTAATGCCCAATGGCGTACGTTGGACAAACCGGGCGAAATTTTGAATCTCATTTTGAAGAACATATTTCTCCCGATAGTAAATCTGCGACATTTGAACATATTAAAACTACAAGGCATAAAATCACAATAGAAGATCTCGAAATTCTACATATCTGCGATGAAGGAACCACAATGAATCTGTTGGAAAGTTTTGAAATCAACAAGCTTAGAAAACACCCAATTCCAAACCTCTAAATAACCAATTAGACCTCAACTCCTCTCCACTCCTAACTCTTTAAGCGTTAGATATAAATAGTTTTACCTGATATGTCTACATTTACTTGACAATGATTTGATAGTCGAAAACGGTTGTACCTATATTTTAAATATATTGTGTGGAAACTGATGAAAATTATTTTTATTTCTGTTTATTTGAAATGAATTTCCATAAAATAAATAGTTCATGATAAACAACTATCGAACATACAACACGAATACAATCAGAAAGATTGAATATGTAGAATATGTAATTCTTGACAATAATATAACAGGAATCAATGTAGACCGATCGTCACGGGACTTCAGTTGATACTAAGTTTAAGTGGTTTAACCGTAGGAGGAGGTTGGTTGCTAATCACAAAATAAATTTAATAAGTCTAAAAAAGTAGAAATCAAAATTGTGGAGGAAACAAAATTTGATGATTCCTGTAGATTTTTTATGAGAAACATTGTCTGACTCACATCCTACATAAATGTCTTAACTCCTTCTATTTTCTTCCTTACATAATTTATACGATCTGCGTAAAGCAATTCAGTTACTTCAATTATCATGAACTGCATAGCTATTGATTTATAGTTTCTATATAATCAATCATTTGCCTATGGATAGGAGGAATTAAGAGAAATCAATTCTATCAAGTTTCCTTACAAATGGCCGCCAAGGCTATTACTTGAAAGGATATGTGGATTCCATCCCTTAATTTTCAATGCAAGTTTGATCTCACATCGGCTCTCCTTCTATAATACAAATACTGTTCATTCCAAAATTGTGAACATCAAGCTTGAGTATTACCAAATATTGAATCTGAAATGAACTTCACAGGTATTATTTCTTCAATATCATATTTTCTCTGCAGATCGCTTAAAAGAGTGCAATGTGAAGAAGTTTCTCAATTATGACTGTAATAGTCCAATGGAAAATTATTTCAAAATTGTTCAGTCCACTAAATTGTGGTATGAATAAAAATACACATGAAGGTTTCAACCTTTGTTTCTAGAGAAACTGAATAATATAGATCGACTGAATATTAATTAGAATCAATAATTTCGATGCGATTCAGGTTTTATATTATATATATATATATATATATATATATATATATATATATATAAATATATATATATATATTAATATATATATATATATATTATATATATAAATAAATATATATATATATATATATATATATATATAAATATATATATATATATATTTATATATATATATTCATATATATATATATATATATATATATATATATACACCTTAAAAACCATAAAAAGACCAACAAAAAAATCTCAACATAGAAATGGCGACAGTTAGAGAAAAAAAGCTTATACCGCCGAAAACCGTGCAGAATGTCTCATCAATAGAATATGTGAACGTGCAACATTGCCATCTGCCAGTTTATTTTTGCCTAACAGTAGATTCACTCAAAATTGAAATATTCAGGGAAAATGATGACTTATGCGTGCACCGCTCATTTTAAAGAAAGTTGGACATGAAAAACTCAATTTCTAGGTATTGTCCGTCGACCTATATACCGTAAGATCAAACCATTCTAGTTTCTAATCTTAGAAAACTGTTTGAGGAATTCTTGGGTACAACTACGAATATTAATTAAGTTCGAGGAAAATTATTCACGAAATCGAAACTAATCAAATAGCCCTCCTGGTGGAGCTACTTGCGCTCCAACACAATTATATTGCCACACATCCATGAGAAAAAAAATGCTATAAACATGACCAGCTCAACCTGCAAAGATTTTTTATTGATTTCAGGACTTTATCAAATTTTTTATCTCAGAAACCTATTTTTTTAACGTTGTAATTGAGGGTAAAGTGTCTTTTGGTTTGTTTTATCGTAGGATTTGCTAATGAGTCGACCTTCTTGATTGAAAATTCTATAATTCTTCATTTTCGCAAAAATGGAAGTTTCTGAATATTCTGGAAAGAATTGTTCTTTCATTTCCACAAAAACTTCGGGCTTTTAGTTGAGTTATAGGTACTAAACATTTGTACAAAGAAACTTCAAAAAATGTGCTTCTGATTTGAAATCGGATTTAGATTGATAAAGGTATCGGCATTTATGATATTTGGCAAGAGCATTCGTAATGTTTTTAACTCTTTTCTACCACTAAAAACTGAATCGTCGTGTTGGATTGCTTATTCAATAGGAAAATAATGTAAATTTTGAAAAATCTATGTGAAAAGAATTAGTTTAACGTAATATCTTACCTTAATATTCGACCAGTGGGTGAGTAAATCATTACTTCTGTCGCATATATTTCAGGTTGGACATGAACACGGAGCCGGTATGTTGCAACGCAGTCCCGTTTTGGGAGCCTCCCAAAATTTGTATTCTCGTGAAATATATTGTCCAAAGTTTTGGGGTGGCATATATCGCTGACATGTTTATCTAATCGTCCATTTTCGTTCGCAAGAACATTTTATTGTTTTGTAGAGTCGTGCGTTACATCATTTACATTTAACTACGAACTGCGACATATCTACCTTTTAGTTCAACTGTACATTATTCTAGCCCTTATGTAGTTCAAAATTGTAATTAAATGTATGGAAACTATACGATCTACTTTGTTATTTCACTGAAATCACCTTATTTATAATCCTGCTAGAATGTTTACGCATTGTTATGATATGTGTGATATAGAGTATTCAAGATATGAAAAGCAATGTAAGTATGTCCAGTTACACAATTTGAACGGTTTTTCTATTTCTGAAGACAAGAACAACAGCAGTTGTTGAAGCTTTTCATCCTTAAGATATGTGCGAAATATTCTAATCCTGCGGTACACAGTGGAATGTCATAGACCACTAAAATGGAGCAGCATGTTGGAATTTTAATTCAGCCTTTCTTTTGTCTTAGTAGATTCCACTGTTGCCGTCGGAAGTTTTATTTGTAAGTTAA
Source organism: Cynegetis impunctata (assembly GCA_030704885.1). Taxonomy (NCBI): domain Eukaryota; kingdom Metazoa; phylum Arthropoda; class Insecta; order Coleoptera; family Coccinellidae; genus Cynegetis; species Cynegetis impunctata. The sequence continues at coordinate 124,162 of JARQZK010003658.1, forward strand.
ATGTATTTGACTGGCACTGATGAGATTTCATACTATCGAAAAAGCTGTTTATACTATTTTTTCATAATATTGTGATTAGTCGCAGATTTAGCGGTGGGCATAGTAGGCCGTGGGCCAAGCTATTTTTCTGTGAAAACAATGTATGTATATGAGTAGTTGCATATCGAGTCGGAAGATCAAATCACAACAATAACACTGTTGGGATGCCTACTAGCGATATCCTACTATTGCTATTTGCCACAGTAGTCCAGGAGCCGACCCAAAAGTGTGACTAATTTCTAGAGATGTTTAAGGCCGGCCGCACATTTACTACAATGGGTTCCGATTGTCGGATCAGGGCATGACAATCGACTAGTTCCTAGAAAACACAAACTCGTAACTGATGATTTGAGAAGTGAAATCTAAGCTTCAAAAATGTATTTTTCACAACTGTGACCATCACCCACAACTGGTGCGTATCACATCACTCAAAACTCAGAATGAAGAAAAATTTCGAAGAATGCTTCCCAGAATTTTTGGTCATTCTGAGAATATTTTTAACGCTTCCAGTCTCATAGCCAGTGTGGAACGTGTTATAAGTTCTTCAAAGCACATCGAGCAGCTTTGGAGAAATACATTTACCCAGAAGAGACTGAATTATTTCAGAATATTGTCGAGAAACTAAAAGAATTAGATTTAGAATCAATCATAGACTATTTTGCAAATGTAAAGGTTAGAAGGGGCGCCAAATTTTATTGAAATATATTATTTTATACCCGTATTTTATCATTTATTGTATCTTAGATATCTTCATTTTAATATATGTATACCTCTTTTTATTTTTATACTTTTACATTTTTTATATCATCAGATATTTTTCTGCAATTATATACTGTTCGAGCTGTTTACTCAATTTTCATTCATCATGCAACAATGTAAGTAATATATGGAATAATTATTATGAATCATCACCAATTGATTCTTTAATAGTACCCATATCAACATGATTTTAAAAATTGAATGGTGATAATTGGAGGGGAGCCTACTCAAAGTTGCCTATGGGGCCGATTTCCTTAGATCCGCCACTGATTGTGATCTACCTTCATGATATAAATGCATAACTATCAATTGAGTGACCAACTATCAATTGAGTGACCAAATGCTTAACTATCAATTGAGTGATAAATTACTGCATATCATTAGAAAAGAAACATTCACGGATATCAGTTTACTTGACAGCGTTTCCAACATTTTAACATTCAACTTCAAAATAGTAACAGATTCATCACCAACGAAATATATTGTTGAAATTAAACCGAACTAATCAAAATGTGAAATTTTTATTTATTCTAGAATGATTGTATAGGAAAAGCTTATTTCGTCTCAACATTACAGATTCCCTTAGTGCACTACATAATATAAGGCAGAACAACAACAAAAATCCTCTTGAATCTGCAATACACCAAGCAAGATATAACATACGAACCAACAACATTGAAGTAATCTTCTACTTCACACCTTCGCACGTTGGGATTGAAGGAAATGAACAAGCCGACATAGCCGCTAAAAGAGCCACCCGATTCGCCAAAGAAATACCAATAACATTGATAGATGATCGCATATCTCAAATAAACATCAAAATAAAACATGCCTGGAATAATGAGTGGACAAACCGGAGAACTCAATTGAAAGAAATTCAACCCATATCCTACAAAACATTCCCTCCGTTACACTGCAGAAAAGATCAAACCAGAATAAACAGACTAAGAACCGGACATACTAGTTTAACCCATGACTACCTGTTCAAGAATGAAGAACCACCACAATGCGATACTTGTCAAACCCGGCTAACTATAAAACACATCCTGATAGAGTGCCCGAAATATCGAAAACAACGAGAGGACAATAAACTGGAACATACTCTAGAAAAAATTTAGGCTACCGAACATACAATAAACTACTCAAAATCCATTCAATTGTACAACAAAATGTAAAGTGCTTTGTCTTATCTGCTAATGACCCTCTGTGGTCGAAGCAGGGAAATAATAAAAAAAAAATACAGAGCAGTGTCAAATAATTCAACGATATGAAATCTGAAGACCTGGAACCCGGAACCAATTTCAAATTGAGAGAAAGAACATTCTAGTTCTCATTCAAGCTCTGAGCTTCGCTCGGAGCTGCAATTAGAAACTAATCAGAAGTATTTCTTGGCAGTTGAATATACTTTTGGAGGTTAGATGTTGCACAATAGCCCTCTCATGTTTTTATTTTAAAACTCTCGAATTTTGTCCCTCTAGTTCTTATATTTCAGTGTTATAAGTTGTATTGTGTTATTTCCATTTCGTTTTCAATTTTCAGTGATTAAAATAAATTAGCTTTTTATTCCCTTTCAGCATTAACTACACAAAATAAACGAAAACGACCGGTATACGAATATGGCTATGTAGACATCAAAACGGAATGAGGATTATACGCTTAGCGAAAGTTGGGAAGGTTTTCAACCGATAAGAAATCAATATACATGATTTTTAACAATAGATTTTTTATGTACAAGATATATATATATATATAAATATATATATATATATATATATATATATATATATATATATATATTAATTGATATATATATATTTATATATAAATATATATATATATATATATATATATATATATATATATATATATATATATATATATATATATATATATATATATATATATATATATATATATATATATATATATTAATAGATATATATATATATATATATATATGTATATGTATATATATATATATATATATATACTCATTTGTAACCACCTATCTATCTTCATATCACTAAATATGCATTTTGTACCAATAATTTGATGTTTCTCAGTGATTCAAATTTGAGTTATAGTGGAGCGATCACAAAACATGTGACCTTATTTATCAAAATTTCCTTTAGGTTTCTCTGTAGAAATTAAAACTGTGAAAGCTTCATACTTAGCATGAATAGACTGAAGGAATTAGATTTAATTATTCAATATTATCCACCATTTGGAAGAAAAATTTAATCTCACCAAATTTTGCATCAACTGATCTGATAATACTAATTTGATGTCCACATTAGTTTTTATTTCTAGGTTGGACAAGCCAAAATTCTAAAGAAGAACGTTCTTAAAAACTTTCTTGAACTGTATATACTTAGTCATTTTTCTAGCACTTGAGATAACATTTTAGGGATACAGTTAATCTTTCTCAGATATGGCTATGGCAAACTGATAAGTTCATATGTTCAATTGGTCGACATTATACTCACCTAAAAATTCCAGGCACACAACACTATTTTTTTTGGTATAGACACATATTTTCAACCACATAAAAGTCATGATATTTGAACAGTCCTTTGTATCCTAGTCAACTATTATCATCGCAAAGGTGCCATAATATCATGTACCTGAGAAAAGGTATGTGGAGTGGAAAGGGTGTCGAAATGGAAAATCAAGATTCCATGATTCTCTGTAGTTTCAAATGAATGTATGAAAGAGTAATATATATATATATATATATATATATATATATATATATATATATATATATATATATATATATATATATATACTTCTTACTATGAACGTAAAACTTATCTACTTGAGAGGCAGTGAGGGTCTTTCCAACTAAGTATGAGAAAACATTAATTGAAATTTATTTAAAAAATTAATGATTAATCCGAACAACTACGGAGATACTTTCATGAGACTGGACGACATTAAATTGCCATTAATTCTTCAAGGAAGAATGTTCAACACCGATAATACACACGGTACTACAGTATGTCTCTTGCCTGAGTGTGTAATTAAATCAAATCCTAGCTTCTGGGAGGAGCACTAACGTTATGCGAACAAATGGGACTGCCATCCATCTAAAAGCGATAGGTATCTCCCTTCAGGCAGAAAACAAACTACAAAAACTGTCTCTTTACTCCTATAGGTGACCACCATAGGTATGAAGTTCTGCAACTTGTTTTTTTCTAATTGTCTAAAGACTGCCATAATTCTTCCACTTCATGAAGGAGAAGACAGATCTAACACATCCAATTACAGACCCACAGCACTTCTATCTGTTTCATCCAATATAATAGAAAAACTTATGAAAATTCGCCTTCTGACTTTCCTCTCAAATTATAAAATTTTCTCGCCACATCAATTTTATGTGGCAAAAAATACTACTGATGCTATGTTTTCTACGCTGAGCAATATCTATTCATCTCTCAATAACAAGCACCACACAGCTACAGTTTTCTGTGATTATGCTAAAGCATTTGACTGCTTTAGTCACCAAATAACGAAAACTGGCGTTTTATGGTGTCCGAGGTATTCCACTACTGGTTTCACTTTAGTCTTGGAAGAAGAAAACAATTTGTAAGGACAAAGAACTACAATTTTGCTGGTAAATCTATCACGAGTGGTGTTCCTTAAGGTTCTGTTTTAGGTCACGTCCTCTTCTTATTATTCATAAATGATATTACGTATCTGAGGATCAGTGGAGAAAATACGCTTTTCGCGGATAATACGAGTATTACTTGGAGCAATCCTAATTCTGCGACGCTAAACTCTGAAATGACAATTGATCTTGGATGGATCAAAGCCTGGTCTGATGCAAACTCACTTTTCAATCGTGACAAAAGCGTCGCCTTGTTTTATAAAGATAACTTCCATGAACTTTTCCTGCAAAACCATGCCATAAAAATAGTTGATTCTGTCAGATTTAAAAAAAAAAATATCATCGGCCTGTTTTGCCATTATATCCATCTCAATCCCCCCCCCCCACCCCCCCCCCCCCCCACCCCCCCCCCCCCCCACCCCCCCCCCCCCCCACCCCCCCCCCCCCCCACCCCCCCCCCCCCCCACCCCCCAGATGAGATCTGATGAGATCGAAACAACGATATGTTATTTGGGCTCTTCGATGATTCAATCCTGGTTGTGGTGAATAGGCATGACGACAGTATTAAAAAATTGTCGATTTAATGGTTTTAGGAGAAAATTCATATTAAAAAAAATTTAAAACAATATTTTCATTTAAAAAATTCATATCATTGAGATTTTCGATAATATAAAACATTAAAATACTGCAATCGGCAATTCTGACTGAAAATCACAGCGCATGACGTCACGCTTAGGTAAACTCCGCTGTCAATACTCTCATTCACTGTGTTTTGTTATTGTGAATACTACTGATTACGCATTTAGATTGTTCTTTTATTATTTTATATTTGTAAAATTGTCCGTACATAAAAACAGATATTAAATACAAATTAACTCCAATGATGTCTTTGCAGAAATGTTTCGAATGATTATTTTTTGGGTTTGGCTAAACTGGAACAAATGGTAAAAAAACTATTCGGTGTTTTTATAAAAAATGCTCGATGCATCGAATAGATAAATTCTTCGTCAAAACAACGAATCAATCCGATGTATCGTAATGCAAACATCGAATGGATTCGATGCATCGATGTTAAATGAATATCCCTACTCCACTCTTCTATAACAATGGAACCAAGCTATGTTAAGGCAAATAGCTGAAATTTGCCCAGGATTGATGTATTTATGTTGGGCGATTTCCTCCCAACAAATGAAGAATTTTGCTCGTCAGAGTTTAGAAACGTGAGAATTTCCTTGTAAGTAAATTGTATTTATCTTTGTATATATTTGGTTAGATATAATCAAACCCGTTTTGAACTCATGCGAGTTCATTTTATTTTCATAGGGTATTTTTACAATAAACTTGTCATTGTTTATTTTTGAAGTTAGCTCTCTCACAGCTTGTAAGTTGCTATTTTAGAGTTAATAACATGTTAAGACCCGATAAAACAACAACATTCCTGTAACTAATAAGCACCTACTAGTACTAGTAGTATTTTTCCTCATAGAAAACACCTAAAATCTGATAAATCACCAAGTCAATGTGTATGTATTTGTTCTAATTAATTTCAATTATTTTAGGTCTCAAGACCATCATATAGGGATGATGCAATCAGTTGTGTGCAAGTGTAACGGGAAGGAAAGATTTGTACCTACAGTAAAGTGCAAGATTTGCCCAGAGCAAATATATATATATATATATATATATATATATATATATATATATATATACATATCGTTCGGGTTTCGAACAGTGTTTTTACACTGTGGTACTGCACACCAATTTTTGGAATTCATTTTTATCACACGAATTAATTTGATGTTTTGTTTACTTTCTTCGTTACGCATAGACACAATGATATGTTTACCTAAGCGTGACGTCAGACCGACGCCATAACACATGCGAGTTGTTTTCGCGTGCTACTGAAATAATATTAGAAAAATGGCTTTAAACTTCGTTAAACTTAAGTTTATTACCGAATATATATATATATATATATATATATATATATATATATATATATATATATATATATATATATATATATACATATCGTTCGGGTTTCGAACAGTGTTTTTACACTGTGGTACTGCACACCAATTTTTGGAATTCATTTTTATCACACGAATTAATTTGATGTTTTGTTTACTTTCTTCGCTACGCATAGACACAATGATATGTTTACCTAAGCGTGACGTCAGACCGACGCCATAACACATGCGAGTTGTTTTCGCGTGCTACTGAAATAATATTAGAAAAATGGCTTTCAACTTCGTTAAACTTAAGTTTATTACCGAAATGAATGTTTTTTCGTTAATAGTAAATGTTTACCCACATTAAGGAAGAGTATTTCAAAATCTTTCGTCACGCCTATTGCCAAATATCTTTCCTCGTTCATTTTCATATCCTTTGCTTCTTGCTTCTAAAGCGATCTCGATTCATTCAGAAAATGCGTTCCCAACAAACTCGATTATTCACAAATCATTATCATGAACAGACATGTCAGGAATAAGTTATAGACCAGACATATTTATGTCTATAACTTTCCTATAAATTTAGCCGAGAAATTAAAATTTCCTCCTTACTGCATTGCAACGAGACTATAGATATATACTCTGCATAGAAATGATTCATTCAAGCCTCATTGCACCTTTTCAAACAAGAATATACGTGCTTTTATCAACTTTTCTTCACAGACAAAGTTGCCATAGTGGGTAGTCTCAGTATTCCTCCGAGCGAATCGGAAAGATGAGGGGATCTTGCGTTGCCCTTTAACTTGTACGAACATTTTGCGGATAGAGGCCGATGTGAGGGGAAGTCTGAAACGCCATTTTCATGTTCCAACTTCACGGACATGTAGATTATATTTATGAGATTAAGGTTTCCCTTAATTTTTATGAAACTCCACCATTTCGTAACTGGCTTACGCAATTTACTAATAACAGAAAAGTTAACAGCGACACTATACTCAGCACGAATTTATATGAGAGTGCTCAATGATCTTGAAGTAAAATATCAATTTTCAGACCTGATAAATACACAACTGAGTGATCTCGAAAATAGTATTCCAGAACGCATTCGAAATGAAAATATCAGTGTACTACTTTTTCCTTGTGTTTGCAGTATTTCGAAGAAAAGCAGTCAGGTGCGGGAGTAGTTTCTATCCGTTTTAGACATCTTAGACCACGATTTTCGAAAAAAATTTCATGGTATATATATATATATATACCATGAAATTTTTTATATATATATATATATATATATATATATATATATATATATATATATATATATATATATATATATATACAGTGCTTTCATGATGAAAGGAACAAATTCATTAAAAAATTAGGTTTCTATTTCATGTTAAAATCCTCGGACAGGTCGATTAGTATTTTTATTTGGGCATTTTTCGCAATAAAAATTTTGTATACAGGGTGTCCCATTCAAAGCTATGGCTTTGTCATTAGTTTTTTTTAAAGGTAATACCCTGTATATTATTTCACTTTACAATTCTACGATAAATTCTTATCACTTTTGTGAACATACCATATGCCTCAACTCGATGGATTGCCAGAAACGGAGATAGTGGTAATGAGAGGTACGATATGAAAACACACAAATGTAATTACTAATTTAATTTTTACATATGTTCAATCTGTTTGTCCGTTTACTTCGAGACATTTTTGAAGTCGATTCAATGTTTCCCGTTGCACATTTTCAATTACTTCTGGACTGATAAGTCTTATTTCCTGCCTGATTCTCTCTTTTAGATCATCAATATTTATTTGGTCTATTCAAATAAAACTTTTAGACTTCAAATAACCCCATAAGAAAAAATCCAATGGGTTATGTCCGGTGATCTTGGCGGCCACTCAATCGGACCTCTCCGTCCTATCCATCTGTTTGGGAAAAGTTGCATCAAGAAATTGTCGAACAGCGATTGAATAGTGAGGAGGTGCCCCCATCTTGTTGAAACCATATCTCGTTATTAGGTATGTCAGGATCTTGTGGGTTAGGAAACAAAACAGCTAAAGCCGGAATGAGTTCGAACTGGAGAAAGTTTCAAGTAGTCCTCTCCGTTTAGTGTTCCTTCAAAAAAATAGGGACCAACTATACGATTTCGAACAATCGCTGCCCATGTATTAATTTTTTGAGGCCGCTGTGTGTGGCATTCTTGCATCCAATGAGGATTCTCGGTCGCCCAATACCTACAGTTTTGTCTGTTGACGTGGCCATTTAAAGTAAAGGTGGCTTCATCAGAAAAAAATATGTTTGTAATGAAATTTAGATGTTGATTATGAATTTCAAGAATCTGCTCACAAAACTGTACTCTGCGGTCAAAATCGTCTTCTAATAATTCATGTACCTGCTTAATTTTATAGGGATGATACTTATTTACCTTAAGTATTTTATGCACGGACCCTACTGATAAATTGAAATTATTGGAAATTGTAGTAATGGATGTATGAGGGTTATCTTGGGTTTCTAGTAGAACGTTCAGCACTGTTTCTTCAGATACTCTCGGTGGTCTTCCTTTAGGTAAATCTCTAACGTGGCCGTATCTCCTGAATTTTGATTCAATTTTGCTGACTGTCGATCTAGTAATTGGCGGACGATCAGGATGATTTTCATTGAATAGATTGCAGACTTCTTCTTGTGAACGCACCCTATCTCAAAAACCAATCATCATAAGTACTTCAATACGTTCTCTCTCAAGTAATTGCATTTTCTTAAACAATGAAGTAGTGTAGTGCCTGGAGCGTTAAAAACGTGAAAACTGCGGACTATACAGCACCAGTGAATGAATTCAGATGGTACATGTGAAATTTCATTCTTCAGATTTAATGACAATGTTTACCTAAATTTTTTTTTTGTACTTTTAATCCACATTTTAAATCTCCAGGTGCTCCACTATCTCCGTTATAATCTGGGAATCCATCAAGTTGAGGCATATGGTATGTTCACAAAAAGTGATAAGAATTTATCGTAGAATTGTAAAGTGAAATAATATACAGGGTATTACCTTTAAAAAAACTAATGACAAAGCCATAGCTCTTGAATGAGACACCCTGTATACAAAATTTTTATTGCGAAAATTGCCCAAATAAAATACTAATCGACCTGTCCAAGGATTTTAACATGAAATAGAAACCTAATTTTTTAATGAATTTGTTCCTTTCATCATGAAAGCACTGTATATATATAATATATATATATATATATATATATATATATATATATTATATATATATTAATATATAATATATATATATATATATATATATATATATATATATATATATATATATATATATATATATATATATATATATTATATATATATATATATATATATATATATATATATATATATATATATATATATATATATATATATTAATATATGTATATATATGTATATATATAAACTCTTGATAATTAAATTATATATATATATATATATATATATATATATATATATATATTCATATATGTATATATATGTATATATATAAACTCTTGATAATTAAATTATATATATATATATATATATATATATATATATATTTATATATATTTCCCGGTACATATCCAGCGGCTTCCATCGAGACAAATGAGCTGAAATTTGGTATCTGGGATTGTTTTCGTTGCGGAACGAAACTATCAAAATTTGCTTACATTCTCTCAACCGCCGCCATTTTTACGTAGATATTTCTCCATTCGTGGTTTTGAAAAATTGCCGAACTTCTGAAGATTGAAGGTTGAAATTTGTTTTCAGCTCTTTTTCTCAACAGCGCTGCATTTCGTGGTAACTATTCTGTAGTATTCTGTATATGTTGGCCAAACTGTATAATGTATATGTTGGCCAAACTGGCAGGAACTGGAGTTCGAATATCAGAACATAAAAGAAGTTACGACAAGGAAAAATTAGATTCTATTTATGCATCACATCTCCTAGAACAAAATCATATTTGTAATAGTGAATTTGAAATATTACATATAGAAAAGAAAGGCTATAAACTCAATTTATTAGAAGCTGTTGAAATTAGTAGTTTGAAAAAATCCAATAATTTGTTAAATGACTAATAAGATATGAATAGTTCACCGTTGTTAAATCTTTTCTAGATGTAATATTGAATATTTATGCCTATTGTGTTTTCCCAAGTCATTATCAGTTTGTACTTTCTACCTGCTAAGTAATTACGTTTAGGTTTACCCCATTCTTATTGTATATTCCCTTCTTTCATCTTTCAATAATCTCGTTGTAAAAGTTAGTATGTTTTATACATCTGAAGAAGCCACTGTGTATTGGCGAAACAATTATTGCCATGTTAACAAAATATAGTGCAAATCGAAAACTGTGAAGTTTTATTTACAATATTATAATGGATTTTCATAAAGTATCGGCCCAATCAATTAGTTAATAAGTTTTACACTAAAATTATTTTGAAATGTTGATGAAATCCGTCGTCACTACGTGACAATTTATCATGATGAATCAAAGGTAAACTTGATTCGACTTATTTTATTATCACAAAAGAGTTCAGAAATATATACTGTTATTGCAATTTCGGTCATACGACTATCATCTGGCAGATTGAAGTGGGAACTCAATAAATATAGCCAAATCAAGTTTTGTGTTGTTTCAACATGAAATGAATTTCATAAAAATGAGTAGATAATTTCTAGAATTTCAGAGTTTTCGTTATGTTTTAGAATCTTTATATTCATGTTTCAGATTGAATAATGTATAAATATTTTTAGAACGTAATATAGAATCTTTTCGTGGTTGCCCAAACATGCATATTTGGAAGCTCAGTTTGTTATAAAAAAACTAAGAATATCCCTACTAACACTTTAAAAACTGAGAATCGTCATGTAGAGAAAGAATTTCAGTTAACAACTCAGTTTCCAAAATTCACGATTCTCCAAAATATTACAGAAATAATTTACAATCAAACCAAATGATTCTTTCTCATATATTACATATTACAAATCACAAATTATAACCTATTCAAATGTATTCCTCATACAATTCATGATAGACAAAGACCAATGTTAAGTATTCGATCCTCCATTGTTAGGTAGATATAATTGTTTTCATAAATATATTTTTCCCGGTACATATTGCCATCTCCAGCGCTCTTATCAAACCAAATGAGCTGAAATATGATATTAAAGGTTGTCAAGGCAAAACGAAACTTTCAAAATTTGAGTGAATTTTTATACCGCCGCCATTTTCACGTGGATAATCCTTGTTTTTTCGTGGTTTTCGAAAATTTGCTCACCTCCACAGATTCTGTAGATTGAGTAAGTCATTTGAGTTCACACTTTGAGCTATAAGCAATCTGAGTAAATAAAATGAGGCAGAGGATCAATTTTCCTGTTTATCTCATAAAGCAAATTTAATTTATCCTTGTTCGCATGCCACACCTCACCATTTATTGATAGCATGGACATATTAGTTTCATATTGTGCTACAAGGATAATTCAAGTTGACCAACATCATTTATTACCTTCCCTTCATAGATGGAATAATATTTCAACAATGCATACCCGTCTACGTTAATTTGAGTAGTAAATTGTGTACTAGAAATGATTTATAGGGCCACTTCGTGATATCTGTGGGTTGACAGTAATTATTAATTAATATCATCAAGTATGCCTGATTTCTAGAGTTTCCGCTGGGGAAACAATTGACAAGACGCAGTAGGTAAGTTAAGGAATAGAATGTCAACTGGCCCTTCTCGAGACTTGTTGGACAAATAAACTAAGAAAGGAACGAAGCATGTCATCTGGGAAAACATTTATCATTCCGTCGGATCATTGACGATATCACTCTGTCGAACACTCTTTATAGCGTGGCTCATTGCCCCTGTTCGATATTCAGGCTCTTCACTTCATGTAGAATTTATTTTATCATACCGGTACAAAGCAACACGATTGATAACATGAGAGTAGAGTATAATCGATTATAGGGCCCTAATATCTGCAACTCTATAATGGCTTCTTTATCCTTATTGCCACATATATTTTGACGTTTTGATATTCTACGAAGATTAAATTTGACCTAGATCTAACTAGAGAATCAATGCAAAAAATAGTTATGTCTGACATCTTTACATAGTATAAAATTAAGTCGCTTCCGCTGTCTGTTGGCTTAGACCTTTTGAACTACTCAACGGTTTTTAATGCAGTTTTCAGCAATAGATAGAGTGATTCAAGAGGAAGGTTTATATGTATGATAAATTTATATAATATTACAAAAGCCGAAAAATATATTTCCATGCTATTAAATCGGAAACGCTGGCTAAATTTTACTAGATAGATCAAATTCATACGGAATTGTATATCTTACAAAATTCGATAATAAAGATCGCGATGGTAGGTTTATAATTATCTCCTAAGAATAATCCACAGTAACCATTTTTATCTTTTACATATCACAAAAAAAATATGTGTACCAAGCGATTTATCCAATTGAATACATTACATACGTTATACATTTCATGTAGGTCAAAACAGCATTTCATTAATGGACATCTGAGAAGATATCAGAGATTCAAAAAGCAGAAACATAGCGGCTGGCGGGCCGTACGTTTTGTCGCGGTTAGCAGCGGGCGCTGGGTGTGCCGGTGCCGTGTGCCTATAAATAGCGTAGCACGCATCGGGGTTCGCGGATTTATATTTTCGCGAATAGCACTATATAGATAATAAATATATTTTGGCTTTTACAGGTATTAATAAACAACTTATGAGGGTTTAAAGGCGGAATTTTGCGAAATTTGTGAAAAAAAGAAAAATTATATCTCCTTAACCGTGAGTCTTAGGACCCAGGGTCAGAGGAGAAAAGGTAGCAAATTACCCCAACAATACCCCAAATGTTGCTTCATGTGCTGAACACTATATATATATATATATATATATATATATATATATATATATATATATATATATATATATATATATATATATATATATATATATATATGTCGGTAGAACATATAGAAACTTTGGAACAAAAATCGAAGAACACAAGCGCTGTTTTGAATTATTCCAATAACCTATTAGATGATAATCAAACACTCAATATAGATTTTTAGATTTCACAAAAAATAGAGGATTGAAATTGAACCTTTGGGATGCCCTTGAATGACCAATTAAACTTGAATGATTTCCCCTACTAGGGAAATATTTGAAGAAATTCTTTCTAGAAAGATAACCTACTGATTTCAGTTTCATTCATTTTTTCGTTTTTATCGTTTCTGTATGGTAATTACATTTATGTGAATTGAGATTTATTTATTTATTTATCAATCGATAAAATGAATCATTCGTTTTTCTAATAATTTCTTTATGGATTTTCACCAAGTAATAGCCTCATTATTCAAAAGAATTATTTAGTTTTGTAGTTTTAATGATATTCATGCAAGATTCAGAACATTCAAATATGCATCTATATTTACAATACAATGAACTTCTGGTAAATATTTCATTTCATATAAAGCCAAGATTAAGGTACTTCAGTCTTCAAGATTAACTTCAAAGATCAGTGTTCAGATATTTGCGAAATATTTCATAACCTATTCCCTAGAAATTATGAAATTGATGACAAAATCCAATTTCATTTCACATTTCGTTAAACAAGTATATTGATCAAAACTAGGTGTAATCCTAATCCCGGATCACGGTTTGTAGAATAATACGGTTACCTCACTTTGCCGGCAACATCGCGGGTAATACGTCACAGGCTACGTCACCAGTATGCTAGAGGCTGACCGTTACGCGTTATATTAAGAGTTTCCGTAGTTTTCTTTTGTTGTACCGACTGTTGATTATTGTGGTTTAAATTGAAGTTTTCGTGTTGTTTTTATTTATAATTTTTATTAGTGTATCTATAGACTATTTTGAATTTAATTCAACTAAGTACTATATTTCTTTCATCGCGGAGAGTCAGGTAATAATGAAAAAAAAATTACTCTATAATTTGAAATGCTTTTTTGATATTCTATTGTAGAAATGACTGGAACAATTTGTAGTGTGGCTACTTGTAAAAGTAACAGTAAAAGGGCGAAAAAGGAAGGGGAATTAATAAGATTTTTTACTTTCCCCAAAAAAAAAGTTTTTAAAACAATGACTTCGTCTTTGTCGAAGAAATGGCCCCTTTGATCCAAAAAATAAACTTGCAGTAAACATTTTGCGCTGTATCAATGTATCGCTGTATCATGATTGAAGCTCAGATAACCAATAAATTGCCAAAAAGACTCAAAGGAACAGGTAAGTTGTCAATGAAATCTTGCCCGAAAAAAATGATTTATATTTTAGCTATTCCATCACTTAATCTTCCAATGGCTCCTGAACAGAATATTAGTGAAAGAAGTAAGAGAATGAAGTTGAAAGAGAAAAAACGAACCTTCATTCTTATGCAATGCCATTATGGGTACAAAGCCTTTCGTTTGGTGGCTTAACTGAGCCCTCATCTTCTTGGCAAAGTGATGTTGAACGTTTGGATGAGTGGTTCGTTAAAGTAAATAAAGATCAATTCAAAATTAAAACAAAAATTGTAAAACGTACAACTAATTTTATATGTAAAAAGAACCACTTATTGCCAAAAAATTAATTTATTCATTAGTTCGACAGAGAGTATTTATCAGGATAAAATACCTTAATTCAAAGAAATCTGAAGAACTTTCATTGAATAAAAGAAAACGTGACACCGATGAAGCTAGAAGATTTTATAAAAAAATGAGAAAAACTGTAACATAATCTATTATTCTATTATCATTGTTCTATATAAATAATATACATATACAATTCAATTATAACTTAGGTGTGTTAATTAATTTTTAAACATTTTTTCTTTGTTGTGTTTGTATTTTGATATAAATATATTTTGTCGTAATACTTCGTCTTATTCAAGACCCAAAATAACTATAATATAGGTACAAATAAACATTCATCGTGTAATTCATATAATACCGCCTTCGTTTAAGTTTTAATATTTTAATGGAAAATATACTTTTAGTTATCATTCATTGTCCTTTGTCTCTATTTTAATAAACTTGCCCTGTAATTATTAAAAACATTATTTTCATTACACTTGAGATGCTGGGAATTTGCCAACAGCATACCTGTGACGTCACGACTGGCCGTGTCATGATTGGTTAAAAGTTACGAGGCAACCGTATTATTCTACAAACCGTGATCCCGGATGGCATAACTCTGAAATTAATATTCCGTCAGAAATCACTGGAAAACCTTTCCACTTCAAGTCCGCCAGCCACAGTACAATTGAAGCGTTTGAAATATAGCACGCAAGAACCTGCTAACCGCAGGACAAAGGCCGTCGAAAACTGGCATATCACGGACATTAACATTATTAATGTTAGATAGCTTATTTGCATATGAGCTAAACAAGGATACAGATCTAAAATGAGAATTTACTAATGAGGGCACATGTACCTACTGTAATATTACTGCGGCTAACTATCAAGACGTGAAGTACCGAAAAATAAATAGTTTAATTTTTGACACGCTTTTATTAGCTTCACCTGTATGTACATAAAGAAATCTTTTTTACGTCAATTTTCAAGAATTCCGATTGTTTTGAAAATTTACACACAAGTATCGATGACAATACAATAATGTCCTGATCAGAATTACCAGGATAAGAAGATTGAGATAATTTTAGGTCTATTATCACACTATGATGTTCTGTAACTCGAGGTTCCTGATAACTTATAGTTATTAAACAAGCATTTATATCAAACCGAACTTAAAGGTAGAAAATAATTCACTTTAATGTTGAAAAGTATGCGTTGTAAAACATATTACAAATATTTCAATGGAAGCTATTTATACAAGTAAAGTTACCATAAAAATATAGCGAAAAGCACCCCTCGCTTTTTTACAATAAATTAAATTATTTTGTTCTTTTTAGTTCAGTTTAATCAGCGCTATTAAATCGTGTTTCTTAGTTTTTTGAAACTATAATTCATTCAGTTGAATATCACAAAGACGCAAAGCAGACAAACTGCATAATTTCCTAAAACTCAATTTGCTACTATCAAACTTTTCTGGAAAAATAAAATTGATCCCAAATTCAATCCTTTGCAAAGAATACATCGGCATTCTGACGTAGCGAAATTCTCAAAAATCAAATACTCAAAGACTTTGAAAAGGCGTTTTATGCGTTATACCATCGACCTTTGAAATCGGCTTTTCGTCGGAGAACATTTCACCACTTCCTTATTATATTCATTTCTGTGTCTGAAAATACGTTCAGTTTTCCAATATACTTCCACTCTATACATGTGGTCATGATTTCACGGAAATAATATAATTCTGTCGTTTACCTGTGCATTTTACTCATAAATCGATATCGAACTCCTCTTTGTGCGATTGAAGTAATGAAACTGAATAAAATGCACTTTGTGAAACTTTGTAACAAATTTCTGTAAATCAAGTCATATATATATATATATATATATGTATATATATATATATATATATATATATATATATATATATATATATATATATATATATATATATATATATATATATATATATATATATATATATATATATAGGTTTCTTTGTAAGAGAATCGACTTTGGAACCTATTTTTAACAGTGTCCCATATACCTCACTACCTTCATCTTTATCAGGATTCCTAACTAACAGTTGTCAGTTACAAATATGATACACATTCCTAAAGGAATTGGATCTTCCAGGAGGTGAGATTTATTATGACTATCCCCGATTGCCCCACGGCGTCAATTATCCTCGGTGTTTCCTGCTGCGATATAATAATTTACTGATGAAATATTTTGGCTAAGAATTAACAATAAATATTAGTCTTGAGAATGGGTTCACTACCCGAAACATGTTGACAACTTTTTGTTAATTTTTATTAATTTTCAATATATATTTGTGAAACAGTAAGCCAAGTATTTGATTTGAACTAATAATAAATAATTTTTGTAAATGTGTAATTTTTTTTAATAACGTTTGTATGACATATTTTTTCTCTTTTATTCCTTATGCCAGGTTTATCTTAAATTTTATATTATGTTCTGACGAATATTCAACTTAAGTCAAAAAAGTTTGACACATTTACCAAAAATATTATCTAACGGATAATTCTTACCGAAACTTTTCATGAGTATATCACTATAAAGCAGAAGATAGTGCGCACTGTGTATAAGGCATAGTCGTCAACCCAAATTTAAAAATACCAATTATAAAAAAATTAATTAAACATTTATAGGGTCATTGCCTAGTGAAGATCACCACACCAAAAAATAATAGGTATTTAACGTAACGAGAACATAGAAACAGCTGTAAAAAGCTCTAAGAAAGTTCATGACTATTCACAAAACTAAAAGATGAAAGATAAAGATCCAATAAAATAAACAGTATATCAGGTCAACTCTAATAATAGTGATGAAAAAAAACAACTTGATAGACGTGCCCTTCCAACACATACAAAAATGTACAATAAATTTTAATCATGCAACAATATTAGCCAAGAAAAGTAATTACAAAAAATGTTAGAAATTATTCATGAAAATCCTACTTATAAAAGTCAGGTGTAAAACTGATAAGGTGTTATCTATACTTAACTATTATTGTTTCCTTTTTGAAACTCGAATACTGCCAATAGTTTGTCATTAGATTGAGTTTCTTTGAGAATCTACAAAAAGCAAAAACGCCATGTCCTCTTCAAGGTAGTGATATAAGCATTGCTCTAGGATTTTTGCAGCAAATTTTGATAGTACCATGTAAAAATGGAACTAGGTTGGTACCAAATGTTAATCGTAATTTAAACGAAATGGTGTAGACGCAGAATACTAGTAATAAAACATCAGTGTTTAAAAATAAAAATTGTGATTTCAGCAATTAAATATATTTACCTCTTCAAGGAGTTTTTATCAGTGATTTTAGAATAAGATGGAAAAATTTATAGATATATTAGAACTGTAGGTGCGTAAAGAAGATAGGCACCATTTCACAATAATCCTCACCTACTACATGCTATAAGGTACAATTGGCTTCAATATGTGTATCATATTTGTAATTGCAAATTTTTTGTTAGGAACTCTGTTGATGGATCCAATGAAGGTTCGAAAGCAAGGTATGGGACACCGGCTATTATTATTTCAAAAATAACTCCTTAGGTATTTTCCTTTAGATGAAAATTCTTCAAATATCTACAACGACTGCTGAATTCATTAATTAGGTATATATATATATATATATATATATATATATATATATATATATATATATATATATGTATATATATATATATATATATATATATATATATATATATATGTAATATATATATATATATATATATATATATATATATATATATATATATATATATATTGTGTATATATATATATATATATATAATATATATATATATATATATATATATATATATATATATATGTATTATATATATATATATATATATATATATATATATATATATATATATATATATATGTATTATATATGTATATATATATATATATATACATAGATTAAAATAAGTTCACATTTGATCGTGAAATCTGTGAATTTTTCAACGCATTTTAGGATGCTGAATTCATTTCTTTCTTCAAAATATTTTGAAAAACTAATGAATTTCATTATGTCAGCAAGTCTTAATTAATTCCATATTTCTTTTTCAAACGCATGTTATTTGTAAAGAATCCAAGAAGAACATTATTAATCTCAAGATTTTTCGATAATAAATACTAAGTATTATCCAACTCGGATTCCTTAGAATCTATCTTCTCCTCGTATTGACATATTAAATATAAAGCGTAACAGCTTCCAAATATATTATATTTATATATCGACAACGCTCATGAAGTATGCTCTCCAAATTTCATTTTTATTGTAGTCAATTGCTCGAATATTTGCAATGTTCTCAAAGTTTGTCATAGTAATGTTACTTTTCCAATACATTTAGTCTAGAACGAGTACGAAGATCTGCTAAATACTGAGAAATGTATATTTTATTTGTGATTGAATTATGAGAATGTGAATTTCAAATCCTCTTATGACTATTCTTCGATATATTGCAAAAAGTTTTCCTACTAATAGCACCATTCATGACATTATCCTCAATTCTGCTGAAATATACTAGTAAGGTATATATATTTGGAGTATTTGTTAGAGGCCTATCTTTATATTGAAATGAAAACTATAACATTTTTATAAAATTCATTCTATTCAAAAGGAATTCAAAAGGCAACAATTATTCATTCAAACCATTTCGAGTTTCCATGACTCTGGACATTTCTCTTTGTTGTAAATAAATGTAAAAATATTAACTAACTCAAATTTAATACACATCAAGAATTAAAACTTAAAACTGTTAACTTCCCAATGGGGTTGTCATAGCACTAACGAGTTTTTCTACAAAAATGATTGTACTTGTAGAAAGGTATAAAAGTTATTTCTTATCTGTGTTTTCATAGCCGAAATCTTCGTTTACAGGTAAAATTCTTAAACACGTCGAAAGGTATAAAAGTTATTTCATATCTATGTTTTCATAGCCGAAATCTTCGTTTACAGGTAAAATTCTTAAACACGTTTCTCTTTAATAGATTTTCCATGAGCATATTATGTACGTACTATGAAACATGAGGAAACTTTGACACAAGTTTGATGGACATTAATTAATGGATGGGCAAACTCTGATAGGCAACAATATATCGTTTGTCAATATTTGTACAAGTTTAGTTTCTTCGTGAAAATTATACGAAAAATATTTTTAAAACACTAAGTCATACTGACAAATATTAGTAGATAGTGTTTCAGTAATTTGCATAGTTCAAACTGTGGCAACAGTTCATTGCACTCACAAAGAGTATGGAAATAATAAATTTGTCAAATGTTGTTTCCATGTAGTTTGAAGTTTCTATTAGAGCTATTTAAGGTTGAAGGGATCTATAAGGTTTTTTCGTCCACCACAAGCGAGTTGGATAAACGTCAACCCTTGATCGCCATTGTAATATCAATTAATCAGTAGAAATAACTCAATTCAACCATATTAAATGAACCAACTCAAGCTATAATTTATTTGGATCGGAACTATTCCTTCTTTGAAATCTCAGGCGTTATTATTATTCATTAAAAATCATTAACTTCCTAAGGAAACTGGGAGAGTCTACCAATTCACCATTAGAAAACCTGTGGATCTTCTAGAACACTAAATTCGTAATATGCCAACTGAAACGGGAAACTCAAAACATATTAATAAACGAGAACAGAACTACAACTGCTTCAGAAATAAATCTCCAATAATTAAATTGAATGCAACATACTCTGGAGATGCTTCTGTAGCAGTAACAAGCTTACTGTTTTTGACTGTTACAGTCATTCAATTCAGCTGATTTCAAATCTGTCAAACCATTCATATCATAGGAATACATACCAAAATGTAGTGATTTCTCTTTGGCTTCTGGTTAGAGCAAGTAGGTTCTAGTATGTATGAACCAATAAAGCTATTAGTAGAAGATCATTATCCACAAGGTTTGAAGTATATTTTCACATTAGTTTCCTGTTCTTTGTTTATGAGGTCCGATCTCAAACGTTGCTGTACTCTTATTAAAGATCATACCGTATACCCTTCAAATAACATTCATATCATAGGAATCTTCTTCTTCTTCCTTCCTTAGCCTGTGTTCGTCCACTCCTGGACATAGGCCTCTTCCAGTGACTTTCATGTCGATCTATCTTGGGCGGTATTCATCCCATTCTTTCCCGCATGACGCTGGATGTCGTCTCTCCATCTTGCCTGCGGACGTCCTACACTTCTTTTTGTTTCCCTTGGTCTCCATTGCATTAGTGTTTTCGTCCATTTGGAGTTATTTCTGGCCAGGTGCCCCGCCCACTGCCACTTGAGCTTCGCCACCCTTTCGACGATGTCGCAAACTCCTGTCCTCCGCCTAATATCTGCGTTTCAGATCCTGTCTCGCAGACTTCATCATAGGAATACATATCATAATATAGTGATTTGTCTTTGGCTTCTGGCTAGAGCAAGTAGATTCTAGTATGTATGAACTGATAAAGCTATTAGTAGAAAATTACTTCGAAATCAGGGCTGAATTTTACAAGAAACTACCACGAAGTATAAATTCATGAAATATAAGCTCATTACCTCTTCAATATGATATAAGTTCAATTAATTTTGATATGGGTCGTTGTTTAATATGCTTCTAGAGTTAACTTCATAAGGTGCAGATGATCTTGTAATTGACTTTAGTTTTTCAGGGATGTTAGTTTTTTGAACTAATACTTTCGTTATTTTAGAAATTGCTTCTGCTTACATAAAAAAGGCTAGTCAGAATAGCATAATGCGTGGTCAGCATAGCTTCGTCGATGAGATCGTATTTTTCCTAGACTTTTTCTGTTTCATACGTATAAATTTTCAACCCCTTAAATAAATTTGAATGTCCTGAAGAGATGCACAAAGCTTAACCACCTGAAATAACGCACGACATTCATATTGCAGCGGTTAGAGAAAATAATTAAAATCCCCAAATAGCACCTTTTCAAATTCAACTGAATTCATTCTCATATTTTCTCACACCTAACTGAATTCGAAATGGCAAGAGATACGCAATTTTTGAAAATAGCCAAAATCGCTTGATATTTCAACATCGAATTTCCAATCGGCTCATTCTCAGCACTCTAACTCAATCAGCAGAAACGAAACCTCAAAAATTACGACGTAACAATAATGGCGAGAGTAAGAGAAAATAGTTCATACTACTAAGAGGCACCTTAGCATCAAGTCAATACATGTGCAAATTCTTACTCCTCTAAATTGGATCTAAAAGAATTATCCGGAAACTGGGTTTTTAGCTCCATGAACTTTTCAAGAAATTCTAAGAAGCAGTTCGTATATGTTGTTGATCATCAGTTTCCAGATCTTTTTCCAATGGTTCGAAAAATCTACAAAGTTTGAAAATGCCAATAATCTGACTGAATTCACCAAAATCTGGACAGTTTTGTTCTGCATAGAAAGCCACCCCAGAAACCAAATTTCAACTGGAGATTCACAATCCGTTTTAGACGTCCTGGTTCACGAATTTTGAGGTTTTTTCGATGGTGTAGGTTTAATAACAACTGCAATGTGTGTACGGATTAAAATCGAGTTTCTCATTTCACTGAGAAAATTCTGATAGTGAGATAACGCGGAATGTTTGTGGGTTGCATTAAAAACATCTTCATATCAAGTTCCTTATGTTCCTCCATCTATTCCCACACTGATGACTTTAGTGAGTTTCTCCTGAGAATACTTTATTTTTGCAACGGTAGAGTAGAGAACGTAAGGAGCTGATTTCGAAACTTTTACTACTTCTTATTCAGGATAGAAAGAGAAGGAGTATGTAGCTTTACAGGTTAAAACTCGATTCTCCTTCAACATTTAATTATTTCGGATTTTTACCAGGTATCCATATCAGCTTTTGAATTTAGTCGTTAAATCAGCGTAGAGGATTTGTAATAATCTCCTTTCCTGTCTGAGAAGTGATATTCTAGTTTTACGCTGCTATACAAAATACAATCCACTTCGTATGTTGCTACGATGACAATGTCTGTGTAATCTGTAATGGATATTTCAAGAAGGGGTTGATGTGGCGTGAACATCAAGTGAGGAAATCATTAGAGAACAGAAGCAAGACGTATCTGACGAGATTCTCGACGTATGGTTACCTATATAATGATTTGTGATAAACATTCCCAAGAATTCTGAAAGAAACTCCATTAGGCCCTTTTTATGTTTATATCCTGGTAGGTATATAATACATCTTACGAGAATAAACCCCTATTCGAAACATAAAAGTTTATGGGCTCTTATGTTTATCCAAATTCTTGGTTTATTGGTTTTTCACAAACTTGAATGAATTTCAATTTCTGTTTATGCAGTCGTTGTTATTTCCTCTTTCTATGAAAAAAAATACCTGAATTTTCAGAAATTATAAGGAGTTATCTATAAAATATTTCGCAAATACGAGTGTTTCATCAGATATAACTGAATGCTTAACGATAACTATAATTGAATCTAGTACGCGGCGTTTCACTTCACGTTGACTTTATCAGATAGAAATGACTTTTGAAACCTTGTAATGACAATTTGAATAAATTTCAGTACCTAAAAGAAATGATTGCAACAAGAAATTGAATAGTAGAGTGATGCATAGGTAATTCTTGGAAACAAACTTGTACAATCTACATTAGATACTGAATTTATTCAGCAGGGTGGAATGCTTTAAATCTATTTGTTCATTCTGGTTATTAGAATTCTTGAACTTGTTACTTTCTAGAACTTCCCAAAAATTTAATTTCAATTCTCTACTCTTTCTATGTAAAATATGGAAATCTATATTGAATGAATGATTCTCATCTAATAAATCATTGAAATGATTAGAATATCTCTAATTATTTTCAAAACAGAGCTTATGTTCTTTAGTTATACATTACAATCATCATATGACAATTTTGGAAAGACCTTATCCAATTAATTCCCCCTGCTGAATATACTCAAAATCTGACGTAGTTCATCCAAATTTTCTTGGATTGAAAATCCAATGATTGAGTAGCGGTGATGGCTCAGGTGGCATCGCTCTCGACTAGCAATCGAGAGGACGTGGGTTCGACTCCCACGACAAACCAACAAATTTTCTATACCACCGCTACCGTGTTTCGGAGGACACGTTAAGCCGTCGGTCCCCCTGGGTTAGTACGCCTCATTACTAATTACCTAAAACAGGGTTAAAGAGGCAATCGGCGCCGGAATACCGCACATAATGTGTAGGCTCCCCGGCAATAATGCCATACGCTTATTTATTTATTTATTTCTTGGATTGAATAACCATCTCCCCACTATTTTAATTTCTTTTAGGTTCTAACACTCATGTGAGTTACGATACCAATTCCAATAATATGGTTATGGATTTCAACCAAGTAACGGCCTGATCAATTTGAAAACGAATGATAACCATATAGATCAACTACAGAAGATAGTTGTTAATATTGAGAATATAGAGAAGAGTAAATTAAATCAGTTGAAATTATTCAATTAATAAACTTTTCTCATACCCTATCATTTCTAGAGCTACACAGGAAATTTTCAGCTCTAGACTACCTGTGCAGAAGGAATAAAGTGATTTTGCTCTAACAAGTTATAAGAATAATTAGAACTCTTTTTCTTCTCAGAACTGAGCGTTTGTTTGTACATTATTGTCCTGGGTTATACCTCTAAATCAACATTATTTCACATATCTGTTTAATAATACATTTACTTATGGCATGTGCATGTAGAGAAACCGATGAACCATATTATTATAATTATTAATACATATATATATATATATATATATATATATATATATATATATATATATATATATATATATATATATATATATATATCTTTTTTCTGCTTCCGAAGGCTTTCGATATGGTGTCTCACTAGAGACCCTTAATGTGCTCTCAAATTATGGACTATGGCGTATTTTGTTGAGGCTTTTGCGAACACAGCATTTGAGGATAGGAAGGGAAGTAATTAACATTACTAATTAATAGTAAGATCTACTGATGAACTGTACTTGTCTTCCATGGAACTTCCTAGAATCAACTCAAATGCGAAAAGTGAAATTGTGCTGGTCATATATAGTCAAATCATATTACTTATTTAAGAACTTAAATTTCAAGGTTTTATGAACTTCGAAAATTTATGAGGAAAAAATGATTGATTGATATATACAGCTCTGTTGTAGAATCTATATTACAATAAGGTATAATTGTGTCTGGTCTTTTGTACATTGCCGCATTAAAAATCAAAAAAAAAAAATATATATATATATATATATATATATATATATATATATATATATATAAATATATATATATATATATATATATATATATATATATATATATATATATATACATATATATATATATATATATATATATATATATTATATGGATATATAAATATATATATATATATATAAATATATATATATATATACATATATATATTTATATGTATATATATATATATATATATATATATATATATATATATATATATATATATTTATATGTATATATATATATATATATATATATATATATATATATATATATATATATATATATATATATATATATATATTTATACTATATAAGGGTTCTAAAATAGTTATTTTTGTTGTTGTAATTTTCCTGAAAACCCTAGAAGGAAGTCGACATGCTATCAGGGGAGACAATATCTGATCAAAAATTCATGAATATAAAGTCAAATGAATGTAAAAAATCTTGAAAAATCTGTTTCAAATGAAACAAAAAGCTTTCCAATGAATTCTTATTAAATGTTAGAAAAACAAATTTTAAATTCCCCGAAATACTTTGGTAACGTGTACCTTTGTACTGTTCAGCAATAGATCATAAGATTGTATTATAACTCTTGATGAAGTAGTTGCAATTGAAAGTTTTGTGTCTATTCGCTGAAATTTGCTAATCTACAGTGAATTTATTGATAATTTAGGATTAATCAGTGAATTAGATTTTCAGTTATTCAGTAACATTCAAATTGTGAAATTTAAGGGATCAGGCTTTTATCTGGGTTTATATAAATCATTCAAATTTATCTGCTTTGTGCTTTCGCAAAAAGTTCATGTGTATATTTTGGGAATATATTATGTAACCGAGTGAATATTTCTTATGTGAATACGTGGACTTTCATAGAACGGATGGCTGGTTTAAAAAGAGATACCAACAACTGCTAACCTCTATTCAGTTATCGAAGAGTTGGAAGTAACTGAAAAAAAGCATAATGATGCTTTTATGTAAACAAATTCATGTTAGAATGGTTTTCCGCAGAATAATATTTTTAAAATTTTCAATCCACACAAATTTGATATATGCTTAATCTGAATAACAAATCTACTAATTGCATCAGAATAATTTAATGACTTATTACTAGAAATTACTAGAAATCTACAAAAATGTTCATTAACTTACGTATTCAAATCATGGATTTATAAAACCCAGTTATATTATGATTGAAAATTGACATATTTTTTTATGAAGAAATGTTGAAAAAATAACGCGAAAAAAATATTTTTTAAATTATAACATAACTTATTGAAGAGAAGAAAATTGTGAATTGTTTCATGAAACAAGTCTCTAGTACACTAACTCAGCATATACGATTATAAACACTTTGTGCTCTTGAAAATTATTAATTTCTCCAAGAATAGTTAAATTACTGCTTCTAGCTAGTGGGAATTCAACAAATCGGCAATCACTCAAGTCTCTCAAGTACACTGTGTAAACCCCAAAAACACTGAATCTTTGCCAGAAATAACTGTGTACTAATCTAAAAACAATTATTCCTTTCAGAATCTATGCATTCAAACAAAAATACTGAGCCAGTGTTTTTCTAAAAATCTGTTTTACTCACTGAAGAAAAGTTTATTATTTATATTAAATCTGATTTATACTGCCAAATACAACCTTTCGTTGTAATTCAGATGAGCTTGTTCTGTTAACCAGGAGTGTCTAATCAGTGGCCGATTTCTAAATAGGCTAGCTAGGCTGTAGCCTACGGCGGCAAATTTTCGTAGGCGACAAATTTTTGTGAGCGGGAAATTTTAACAGAAATTTTTTTGCGAAGGTGAGATCCGCCCGCCACTATAAACACAGTATCCAGATTAAATCAATCAAATTCCCAAATTTCTCATCTCTATACTCGGAACATAGGGACGGCGTACAGTTTTTTCATTGAATGAACAAACTCTCCTTACTACGTGTGCAATTTAAATTTGAATGTTCAGTGAAAAAGTGTGATATTATTTATAAATATAATTTTTTACAATTGTCGATCGATTAATCTCAGAACTAAACAGTCAAGAATGTTCGTTCGACAGAATATTCGAAATTTTCTATGTCTTTTTTAAATTTCGGGAACTTTCTGTTCGGGAAATACAAAATGAAACAATGAAGTTTATTTACAAGATGTGTCAGATGATCTAGTTGAAGAGAATTTGCTCATCAAAGATCAACATTTTCCTGTACAATAAATTCAGAAAAAATGTAATGTAAGCCAAAGAAAAAAGATTTATTATTAAGTTGAATATTTATAAAATATCTTATTTCATTCAAGTTTCATATTTTAATGAAATGAAGATTTTATCGCATTTTATTTGATTTTATTAAACGTTTGTAATATTTACGTATTTTGTATTTTATCGATTATTTTTGCCAGATTTGTACGTTTTTCATTGAAAGCGTTATTCTAAAGTACTTATAAATAACGTGACCTTGAAATTTCGAAAAAAATTTTTTGGTCGATGCGCTCGCATTTCATAATTTTTTTAAATAGATTAGGCGGCCAATTACTAAAGCAGCCACTGTGTCTAATGATAAAACTAAAAATTTATATTCGATCAAGCTCATCATTGTAATATTTCTTCATAAATGTGCACATAAAAATATTTTGGATCACTAAAAACCTCTGAATATTCTTTAAAGGTAGCTGACTCTTGTAAGTTCAATCATCGAAAAATCCCTACTCGTATTCACTTAAAATTTGGAATAAATTGTATTAGTCCAAGTAACGAACAATTCAGCTATTTGGATCTTATTTGATATTATTAGTGATGGTTACTAAAGGAGGAACAAATCCTTATATCTGTTTTTTCCCCTCATTAAAACTCGCGATAGTCTGCAGTTCAAGCAACTATAAATCCCTGGAAGAGTTTTTAACTTTATTGGTCCAAAGCCGAGCAAGAAAGCTGGGTAGGAAAATGTGTAAGAATTAAGCTCTCCATTATTAGAGATATTGATGAAATATTTATTTTATGGAAATTCATTTCAAATAAACAGAAATGAAAATATTTTTCATCAATTTCCACACAATATGTTTAAAACATAGGTACAACCGGTTTAGACTATTAGTTATTTACAGTTTGAATTTCTGGGTTTCTCTGAGCTTGTTAATTTCCAAACTTCACAACAGATTCATTGTGGTTCCTTTATTGCAAATATGTAGAATTTTAAGAACTTCTGTTGTGATTTTATGCCTTGTAGTTTCAATATGTTCAAATATCGCAGATTTGCTATCGAAAGAAATATGTTCTTTGAAACGAGATTCAAAATTTCACCCGGGTTGTTCAACGTACGCCGTTGGGTATTCATCACATTCAATTCTATGAACCCCAGATTTTTTATATTTGTCTGTTTTTTGTTTGGCATCAAGTAATAGTTTGCTTAAGTTCAACCCACTTGAAAAGGATGTTGTTATATTAAATTTTGAATTTTCATTGTTTTCTAATGCTTAAGGCCTTATTTATGCCTTTCTAAGATTCGAGTACGTACTATCCAAAAATTCACAGGGGATAACGTCAATATAGTTATATAGATTATGTAGTCTGAAGGTCGGTAATATCAAGTCAGCAGGTTCTCATTACGTTCTATCAAATATATTCCCGTGTACGAGTATGATCTCTGTGGTCACTGAACAATGTATTGAACTCCATTTCAGCGTGAAGTTCTTTTTTTTCGAAAAAATCACATTAATTACTAATAAGCCCCGTGCAGCTCCTCGCCAGTCCTTATGGTATGGTATAACAACATAAGATAGGTCTTAGACCTTTCTTTGAGTGTACCATACTTGACTTGACCTTCTGCTTCGGCAAGTGGTAAATTTTTTTACACCGCACTATTGTTTCACTATCGTAGACGAAATGCATCAAGATGCTTCATCATAGAGTTTTGGGCATCGTTAGATAGGATGAAAATTGATGCTCTTGGCTGGCAGGTCACTTCGGTCCAAAAACCTACTTTTATTAGTATTTTCCAGGAAATTTTCATATAGGTTTCTGATGAGTTGCCCTAAAATCATATTGTAGGTATAACAACCTATCGTCACGTCATCTTGGACTGTTGGAAATTGTTAATTTTGGTCGAATTCTCTTCAATCAAACTTAAAGCACCGCTAAAAATATTTATTTTTTGACAATTATAACTATGGTACTTTTATGTACAAAAAGAAAACAGCTAAGAAGATAAAACAAACTTCGATTGAGAAACTTTTACGTATTTAGGTATTTCACGTATTTTCTCATTTTGAAACTGTTCTCGAGTTAATGCCATCGTTTAAAATAGTGAAATCAACTCATCTTGTTGTAAATTGAAACTTTATTAGAAATTTAAAGGTGAGTGTTCCAATATGAATATTTTAGAAGAGTTGTTTTCATAGGATATTTTTCCACCAAGATAATAATGAAAACTAAATACAAACAAAAGATCTCGTAAAAATAAAATATTTCCTTGAGCGTTCACACCTTATACGTCAAACAATAATATCCTATAGTGTTTAGAATCTCCTCGTAAAGGACGGAATGAACCTGCTCACGGAATCCATGGTCAACCAGTGAGTTATTACGCCCCATTGTTTACAGTAAGTTCAATATCCTAAGGCGCAAGGTTCTCTAACTTGTAACATCGACACTCAAATAGAACTGAAAGGGAATTTCGTACTAGGTATTGTGTTTCCGATGTTGCGGCCTGTCGGGCCATTTTACACCTCAAACGATAGACGCAACGGTGTTGTAAATTTGGTGGTTTACGGGTTTTCACGCGTTGTTGAACATAGTCGTAGTATGCTCCTGTAGGGCGGTTTCTGAGATATGAATTTATCAGGGTTTCCGATCGAGTCCATTACTTCAGAACTGGCGAACCGATCCTGACCCGAAAATTTAGATACCTCCTTGGGCATATTCTGTTTTGGGATCGTTCACTAGCGGAAATTCTTCGAATAATGGAATACTACCCCATCGTTCGAAGGATTCATAAGATGTGAAAAGTTATAATTTCTGTTTTATTGTGTGCTACTATTCACGGAAATCAGAAAAATACGTATCTATATTAAAACAATGGTTAGTAATAACAATTTACACATTTATTGAATGAAATAACGCATGACGCACGTTTCGGTAAAACTTCACCTTCTTCAGATACTAAAGGCAAACTAACTATGTTTCTCCGTTATATCGAAAACAAGAAATAAAGAGATGACAAATTGTGTAGAAAGGGTAAATAGAAGGATGGTTACAAATAATTAGAAGAATAGGAAAAACCAATTCTGAAATGCTAGTCAGGTAGTTCGGTAATTTTGAAAAGATTGAGAAGGGGCCTTGAAGTATGAAGGATTTGGCTATTCAATAGAAGACCGGAATGCTTGTATTTATTTATCTGCAATGATTCTGAAAAATTAAGTTTAATTCCCTTACTTTCAGCATTTGATATTTTAAAATCGAAATTGAATGTGTGATTTTCTTGGATTAAATGGTTTGCATAATGTGAATCCGACTTTTGATTAACAAAGCTACGTTTGTGTTCTGAAATTCTAGTGTGAAAACTTCTGAAAATTCTACCAATGTAAAACTTATCACAATCACCACAGTTGATTTTATAAACTCCTGATTTATTATCTTTATGAACTTTGGATTTATTATTTCTTATATGATTTCCTAAACTATTACTGGTACGATAAGCAATGTTAATGTTGTGCTTAGATAAGAGAGATTTAAGTTTTTTACTTGAATTTCCGATTAAAGTGAGGCTGTTATATTTGATATTATTTTTAGTAAGGGGGTACACCT
Organism: Cynegetis impunctata; assembly: GCA_030704885.1. NCBI lineage: Eukaryota > Metazoa > Arthropoda > Insecta > Coleoptera > Coccinellidae > Cynegetis > Cynegetis impunctata. The sequence goes on from JARQZK010003658.1 coordinate 155,266, forward strand.
GGCTAATCGCATATTTGAACAACTTTTTATCTATCATATTGTCTATTATTATTTACGGCAATTGGTTTAATTTTATTTTTCTCGATGTTAAAATTGGTGTTTGAAAGTGGAATATTTACTAAACGATGTACCATACTATTGAAAGCTGCCATTTTGTGTTGGAATCAATCCAAAAAATACGTATCTATTATATTTCGGATGAAACTGGACAACAGTAATAACCTAGTACGTAATAGTGAACCACTAAATAGTCAGCCGTTCGATATAGAAAATCCTTTAACTCTTGATTTTTCATTATGAAATGATATGAATCATTTCATAATGAAAAATCAAGAGTTAAAGGATTTTCTGCCTTTTGTAATAACATATAAATATTCGAACAGTTTATAGAAATCAATGGACTACATTCTTGCAATTTCTTCAAAAGATCAACTGTTTATATATATTTTATGAGTTTTGTGATGATGAGAATATTGTGATATCAGAAACGAAGTCAAATAAGTACATTCTCATTCATATTTATATTTCAAAGAAAAAGAGTGTGCCGTATTACCAATAACGAAAAGTGTGTCTTGATTTATATTATGAGAAGTTTCCAGTTATGAGAAATAGATCGAAGTTCCTATGAAAGTTTCAAATATATTTCTTAGAAAAGTGAAGAAATATGGCGAAAGCAATAAATATCCAACAAAATAATATTTGTTATCATTACCTACACTGTTCAAGCATTGAAAATCGAGCTCCAAAACTTTATAAAGGACCTTTCACTTTTCAATAATTGGTAGTGAAGTATATCTACTGTTCCTGATTTGTCTATTGGATATTGGTTCTGAAATTTGAAAGCGCATATGATATAATTATTTCAATTTTGAGTATTTGGTATATATTCATTATAATGAAAAAATAAATGAGAATACTTACTTGTTTTCAAGAAAATACCACTTTCCATTTATTCTACCCACATATCCAAAAGGTTTTTCACATTCCCTTCAATTCAGAACAAAAATTATTAGGGTTTTCCTGAAGATAATTGAAATAACTCGATACTTGTGCACTCCTTGTGACATTCAAGATTTTTGAAAGCATGTATAAATATACATATGTATATATATATATATATATATATATATATATATATATATATATATATATATATATATATATATATATATATATATATATATATATATATATATATATATATATATATATGTGTGTATATATATATATATATCATATCATTACATCAATAAATTAGAACAGAAATTGCATTTATCTGAAAATAAATAAAATGAGACTACTGAATGAATAATAAGTTATATTAAAATTGAATTTCCACTACATTTCAGTTAGTTCAGAATCCTTAACCGTGCTCGTCATATATACGCAATTTCAATAATCTTTTTTTGAACCTTTCATTTATTTACTTCTTTCATTTTATTAATTTTTCAGATACGTGCTGCATTTTCCATCCCAATTCATTATTCTAATAATTTGAATTTATATTCCAGCTATATGTTCAATTTGTGGTGTTTGAACATGTCATTTTTTCACTCTCAGTTCCTTTATATTTCAATATTAGTACTAGTGCTGGTATACCTACTATTAGTATTCGATTAGGTCCATCTGAAGCTTTTGGACTTTATTCCTACAACCCCTTTATACTCGAAGTATAATGGTGATCTTATTTCTATTGCTCGTCCAAAATACTGCATATGTATTCCACTCTAAACAGCATTTTTTGGTGATTTTCATTTCGAGATCTAAGACTTTATTGGGTTGTTTCCTCTTAAAGGGATACAAAAAGGTACCTTCAATATAGTCCCTCTAGCTGTATGGACAACATATCGAGTTGCTTTACTACTTTGAATTCACAGTAGGTACTAATGCTATTTGTGAACAGCGACAAATGCATGAACTACTTCGAAAACTGTTTCTTCCTTATAATGCAATGAAAAAAAGTATTCATTTTAATACGTATTTTGATGTGTGTATTATAATCTACTACTGAGAGTATTGAAAAAAATGTATTCGGGCATTTCCTTCAATAAGCTATAGTTGTTTAATTTAACAATTGCTGGTGAATGACAAGCCCATTTGTATTCTCGTGTTTGTTGAATTGATCAGCCTTCTTCCACTTCGAAAGCCTGATAACTCTAGTTTGGCAGTGTGCAGCCAGTTCTTCCCTGCGTGACGTCTGATGTCATCAAACGATCACTGTTGGTGGCGACTCTCATTCCTCCTTGTCTTCCAAGGTTTCCACTGCAGAAGTCGGAAGGTCCCTTTGTTTTTGTATCTCGCCATGTGGCCCAGCCAAATACATTTGATTATATTATTGTTGACAATTCCTAGTTTTACGATTAAATATGGTTTAATTTGCAATGAGTGCGTAAGGTGTTGAATTCTACAGTAACTAAAAACAACCATTCCTTTGCAGCAAATATAAAACAATTGAAACAAAACACTTAAACACCTTTCTAATATTCAGCAACACTTCTGTAATGTTTATCAATTTCAATTAATTTGTAACAGAAAACCGGTGTTTTAGGAAATAATCAATTCTATATCTAATACGTCAATCAATTTAATTGATTCGTGACTCAGATTATAGAAATACGCCAGACTGACGTTGCCTTCAACGTATATATATATATATATATATATATATATATATATATATATATATATATATATATATATATATAATTTTTACTGGTGTTTGTATTGTTATTTACTTGTATTTTTGAGAAACAACAGTCCTATTGAGTTAAAAAAACTACTTCATTTAATATGTAAAGTTGTGTCCTCAACTTTAGATGTTGGAAATTTCAATAGTCAAAAGTTTTCAGAAAGTCATGAATTTCATGAAGAAATGTTAACTATTCAATGAAGTCGTTTCACTACTTCAATAGGCTTGTTATCGCTCAAAAATTCAAGTAAATATATATATATATATATATATATATATATATATATATATATATATATATATATATATATATATATATATATATATATATATATGTATATATATATATATATATATATATATATATATATATATATATATATATATATGTATATATATATATATATATATATATATATATATTTATGTATATATATGTATATACATATACATTTATAAATATATATATATATATACCTATACATATATATATATATATATATATATATATATATATATATATATATATATATATATCCCTCTCTAGCAATAATGCAACTACTCATCAACAATATGGTTTTTCAAACTCAAATGACCCGTTGTTGCTGAAAATAGATAAATAATTAGAACTGCAACATATGCAAGAAAAATTCAAGCATATAGATATATCTTTTTTTTGCAAATAAAAGGCAAATGAGAATTGAATATATTTCATGGTTTCTTCAAGTAATTCGTGTCTTTTTCTAAAATGATCGAGCAGCAGTAGTATTACGAAACTCGTTAAGATCCAAAAATTTCATTGAAATTAATTGCTAACTAGTTAGTGCTGTTCAATCTATAGTTTCGCCAAACTATACATCGGTCTAAGAACCCCAATTTGTGTTACGCCTGTTGTAGCCGGGGCGACCAGGCGATCGCCTGATCTCTGGGTAATCGCCTAGTTAGGAGCCGGTTACGTAAATTAGTTTATTGCGAATATTCAGCTCCTTATATCGCGTAATTTTATGTCAAATCGGCTAAACTTTGAACGCTCATAACTCGCGATCTGCTTCTCGCATCGGAACGGAATCCCACCTACGTCATTCATCATTATTTCAGTAGTCCCATGGGACCCTATAGGCTCTGTGCCGTTCTCCCAATCACTTCTTTTCGTTTAATTTGGGCAAAATGCGGCCTTTGGCCACCCGTAAGGATGCACACGACCTCATAAAGATCGAAATGTGATGGTTAAGGAAACCACAGAAAACCATACCCACGATGTTCTTGATTATTCGATCTACAGATTTTTGTTCAAATTCGGAATTTCCACTATGATTAATTTCAATCCTATTTAAAAAAATATTTTCATGTGGCTTGGTATCTTGAAGATATAAATAGTATAGTGTTGGATTATTATTTGATAATCTTCATTACTTTATTGTACATTGATTCTTTTTGTGAAATAACTTGAAATGTGTTTTGGAAATAGTAGTGGTTAGTTGAATGAATGGATGATATAAGTATGTCAACGATGATAATCAGAATATTCCAAATAAAAAAGTTATAGGTATGTATATATATATATATATATATATATATATATATATATATATATATATATATATATATATATATATATATATATGATATTAGGTCAAAACCTAATTTTGTTGGTACAAATTTCATTCAAATAAAAATAGTTATAGGTGATCCAATAATTCTCGATTATCATACGCTACTCACCTGTCACACATCTTTGAGCAAACGCTACCTAAGATGATGGAGAGTCATTATCAGTTGACCTAGATATCTCTAAGACCTTCGAGCGAATTAGGCACAAGGATCTTCTATTGCAGCTTGAATTCAATGCCGTTTCTGAACAAGTAGGCGGCATGATCGAAAGATTTCTTCATGAAAGGCAAATATGTTTTGCGGTCGATGATGCGAACTTGGACTTTTATCTCATCACCGACGCTTTTCCTTATACATATTAATGATCTCTCATTTTCGACTAGAAATAAAATTGTGAGCTCTGCTGAGTACAGTACTTTAATATCATCTACTACCAACAAAAGACCTATCAGTGCTAACTATATTTATCTACATCTGGACAGAATCATACATACCAAAAATGCCCAAAAACATAAAAAGTTACCTCAGAATAATTTCTTTTACCTTGTTAATGCCATCTAGATACAAGCAACTTGGTTCTCAAGAAAAACTTTCTTTGTTGATACTCTATTTTTATTGGAAAACCGAATGATTTATCCAACTGATGAACTACATCTTTTAGGAACCGGCGTTGCCTCTAATTCAACCTGGCACGATCACCTTGGCAAAGCGAATTAATTTCACAGAAGCTTACTCATTCATCTCATGCGATATGCCGGCTTAAAATCAGCTTTTGGTGTTTATGTTGCTGAGGTTCGTCTAGAATTGAAATAGTGTTCTCTACTTAGAGCTATTTTCTCCTCACACTCAGTTGTTTCTATTCAACGATTATCAGAGAACTTAAAAGGCGACCCGGCATTAACTGCTCACCTTCATTCTGTTGAAATCAGAAGAAGTTTTCCTACCTATATCTCTTCCGCAGATATTATCATTTTTTCACCAAAAGCATATCACATCATCGCACAAGATATGCAAATAATACAACATATTTTCTGTGAAAATCCTATCAACCAGAACATCCATCTATAAGAAAGCGTGACTGTATTGAACCGCAAATTTATGGAAGGAGCTACCCTCATAACTGTTTTCAGTTGGCTACGACTGTGACGGTGCACATACAGTATAGTATGTACATATTGCCAATTATAGAACTCCTCTCGGGGCGCTTGAGAAGCTTTGTATGGTTTTGAGTTTCCGAAAAGTTGCTCGAAAGAAATATAGAAAAATTTCATTCAATCATTTACATTTAATATTGAATTTCATGCATTCATATCTATGATATATATCATTATATCGAAGACTTCAATCAAAATAGAAACTTAATAAATTAATAAATCAAATACTATTTATTTAATATTTATTATAATTCAATTACGAAATTTTCTAATAGAAACATTGTTGAGGGGTGAAATATAGAAAAAAATGCGGAAAATGAAGAACCAGAGATCAGCAGCTGACTAAAAACCGTAATATATTTCTGATAAGTGTCATATAGTCTTCTTCTGCGTAACACATCTGATCTAATAGTTGTGTTCCACATCACTCAATTTCAGCCTCTCCCCATATTTATTATCACACACTTCAGAAAAAAGAGCTGCCTTATATCCAAAACACCAGCTGCCCTATATAATGTTTCCGATGGATAATAATTTGGCCTTCCAAGCATTAAATTCAGTAATCTCTTTTGGATTCTTTCTAATTTTTTTATATGACACCTTGCAGCTGAGCCCCATAACAAATTCCCATAGGTCAATCTTCTTTCAACTAAAGCATAATATATTATTTTCAATCTTGAAGGATCTAGAACACGTCTAAGAAATGTTAATGTCTAAGACATGTCAAGTCAGAAAACATCCCATTTATGTGATAATTCCTTCCCTTATATATATATATATATATATATATATATATATATATATATATATATATATATATATATATATATATATATATATATAAATATATATATATATTATATATATATAAATATATATATATATATATATATATATATCAAATCAAATCAAATCAAAATAATTTTTATTGTCATTGAAATTGTACAATTTATCAACAAAACGTAAAACTTATCAATGTAAAAGAATCAGGGAATAAAATCTACGAACTGAACAATGTAAAACTTAGAAATAAAAACACATCAAACCACATTTTCATGCAAAATATATACAAACTTTAATTTATCAACCGAGTAATGAGGTCAAACATATATGTGTGTATATTTAGTTATATATACATGTATATAGATATATATATATATATATATATATATATATATATATATATATATATATATATATACATATACATATTCACAATCTCATGACATTAAAACGCCAACATGGTCTAATATATAGCAATGTAATGGACAACTACAAAAAAATCACCAAACTTAGTTCAGTAGAACATCAAGGTGAGGAAATATATTCTTTAGCATTTTTTTTATAAACTGGGAATGCATATAGGATTGAATAGGCAAAAGCATTATGAAGTCGTTCAACTGTACGGTCTCTATGAATCGACCAAAATTCCACATAAACTGTATAAAACTGGATGAATCTTCGTACCCAAGTTACTTGAAATTTCTCTCGATTTTATTAAAAAGTTGACGTTTCGCCACGACATTCGTGGCTTTATCAAAACTTTTGATAAAGCCACGAATGTCGTGGCGAAACGTCAACTTTTTAATAAAATCGAGTTTTTTAAGATTCAACAAGCCTGTTATTGCTTATAATTATCAGAAGATAAGAAATAGTTCACAGGCAACAACAATTCAATTAAATATATATATATATATATATATATATATATATATATATATATATATATATATATATATATATATATATATATATAAATGTTCATCTATGACAATGTTACTTTTCGGATTTAAACTGATGTTTTATCACTTGAGTAAAATAGCTTTTCCTTCTACTTTTGCTGGAATGATTTTTCTATCAAATGGAGGTTTTTGTTTTATAGAGTTATCAATTTTGAGACTGACAAATATTGAGACAACTAACGTCAATGTAAAAGTTCGTAATCATTGTTTACATTCATGGCGCTCTTTCCTTAAAACAAATACCATTTTTGAACTCAGAAGTTCCACAGAACGCACAGTTAAATAGAACATATTTTTACTCTGCTCACGATCGAATGCTTACAAATGCACATCGACTGCTATAATAAAGAAATTGATGGAATTGCGCGTAGAGAAGAAAAACATCTTGGTGTTTTCGTTCCCTACAACACTTTTATTGTTTTCGTTATGAAAGAGGCTACATGTCCGATTCAACGAAAAGCTAATTCATTTTCTGCGAAAGTTTGTTTTACACAAGCTGATAATACAAAATGAATCAGTTTGCTTCAGAGGTTTTACTTGTTGAGGAATATAGATTTAGTAACTCATAATCAAACATTGACATATATTCAGTTGACAAACAATTGAATATAGGATAATATAACTTCTGAGATATACATTGCTTTCAGAATATTAACGTAACTTAAATAATTCAAGTCGAATTTTACTGTTGGAATATTTTCTAGTTGCTTGACAATATTTTCTGTTTCAGATTATTCGGAAATGATGAACGGAAACCTATTCGAAAGACTGTAACCATGATACATCAACTCAGAAGTACAAAAAGAATACTGCTACTGTTTCAAATGTTGGTGAGAATTAAGGCTGCTGGTGAGTAACCTGATGAGCAACTTTTGGGTAAATTTAAATCGATGCAGTTCACTGAGCTAATAAGCCTTGTGTGTAGGCTGGCTTTTCAGAATTCGGACGGTCCTGGATTCAAACACCTGGGTCAACAGGTCTGCCATGAGTCATAGCATAGCTAAATTACTGCTTTCAAACTTACAAAGTCCAATGCTAGACCAGTATATTGCTTTTCTGCCCCTCCCATCCATAAGTTATCCAGTCTCAGCTACCCTTAATGCATTTGTACATAAAACTGTATCCTATAATTTGGCTGAAGGAGATTCCCCTCATAATGCGGAAAATAAAGATATATTATCATTATTATTATCTATTTTTTTTACGTCCGTGTGAGAGGAAAAATCTTTTATAGACTACCCTGAGAGTATCATGCACGCACTCTCAGGGATGTGTGAGACTCCGGATGTTGCTGGTTACTCACTAAGAAACCTCTCACACATTCCTTGGAGTAGTTCTTCATCCTGCCCTTACAGCGTCCCTTAACAAAAGAGATGAGCTGCAAGCGGCCTCTATAGTTCATGGGACCTGATGACTTGAAGTGACACCCGAGCAACACTGCTTTCTGCATTCTGCGCGTCAATACATCGGCCAGAGATCTGCATGCCGGAATAATCTTCAATTCTGTCACATAGTTAGCTCTCATTCCGCCTAGACAACCTATGATTAGTACGACCATCCTAACTTTATGCCCTGGGTATAGTGTCCTCAGCTCGAACATAAAATCTTTGTATTTTTCCCTTTTCTGTTCTTCTTTCATCACCACATTAGTTTCGGCAGGGGACGAAAACTCGACAACAAACAATTATCCGAGCTTTTTGTCCAGTAGGACTATATCTGGCTTTATTGCGTGGATCTGCCTAGTTGTTGGAAAAGCATAGTTCCAGTATATGCGAGCTCTATCGTTCTCAACAACTGCTTCAATTATTTCCAGTGGAACCTATGGTAGCACTGGTTCTTTGTCTTTACCAAAACTTGTATGTAGATGGAAGTAGAGGATCATTAGTATTATTATTATTAATTCAAGCGCCTGTCTTTCTCATACATATCTGAGAGAAAAATGAAACACGTGATCTTCACTTTCTAATAGGTTCTGTGATTTTATTTAGATCAATTACATTTTATTTCTTCATGGGTACTGTCCCTTTCCATTTGAGAAGTAAATACTTTTTCAATAAGCCAATCTATATGAGAAATAGAATATGCGTTTTAGTTAATTATACAAACAACTTCATCAAGTTCAGTTGAAGCTCACAATTTTTAATAACTCTAAACTGAACTATTTTGTAAAAGAGCAGCTATTCTGGCAGTACTCTGATGAACATAATTGCATCAGTAATCAAAAAGATTAATACTTTTCATGCTCTGTCCATTGGGAAAATATTTTGTCATTTTTACTTTTTCCTCCATTTGAAATTTTTCAATCTTCTACTGAGGTTTTTTTTCTTTAATGGCTAACACGCGTCATTAGCCAGTAGAAAGCAATAATCAGAAATATTCTCATAACTAAGGAATGTGCAAGAAAACTTATGCCAAGTTACTCGTCTTGGTTATTTTGTTCTTCATTCACAAATATAATTAAGTAGGGAAACACGGGACTGGGAAATATAGCGATTAAAATCGAGGTAATTAAATCAAGACCCAATTTAAATCTACAAGCCCATTGCTTTGATATGATCATACCAGAAAATTGATGTAGAAATGGTGAACAGTGGTGTCTGAAATCGCTGCTTGCAATATGAGATGATCCAGTGTATCCTCTTCACCACATGCACATATGAAAGATTGCTCGGTACCTAGTCGGTGGAGATAGGTAATGGCTATAGCATGACCATATTTCAATCGAAAAATAATCCTAATCAAATTTATTTCTATTATGTGGACCGTTTCATAACCACCTTGTTGGCAAAGATACCTCTATTATGTTCTTCTAGTATTTCCCGGTCTAATAAAATTTACAAGCATGAACCCAATGTTGTCTATATTTTTCCTCAAGATAGGGCAATATGTCCAAGTATACTGGCCCTTGTTTAAGTTTAGGATCGTAAACCGCTTGCCATTCTATCTACGGTTTTCATGTATACCAACATAAGCTTTACATCATAGAAAATGTATATAAATGTTACGAGATCTGAAGTAATATGAATAAGTGATAATTCTATAGTGAATTAAATAGTAGAATCAAATTTCATATTTTCAAGAGACTGAAGTGTACTTTCGCAATCGGATATTACGATTTAAACAAATGAGATAGTTTGAATATATGAACACGAATATGACGACGATTCTGCTATTGCCAGTAATTAAGCTGAAAATGAGGAATACTACTTGTAATCCAGGGTGAATGCAATGTTGAAGTTTTATCATTACGAACCGCAATGCTAACACTATTTTCAAGACGTCAGTGAATATCTGAACGAAATTTCCATAATTCTCTTAGACTCTGCTGTGTACATTCCTAGTTTTCATTAATTATTTAATTAATTATCGTAGCAGAATATTGAGAATTGATATTTTCTTGATACCCAATATATTATGAGTTAGTAATTTTATAAACAACTTGTTAATTTTATCGATTATATGAGGATGAAAAGGTATTATCTTGAGAAGAATGTATTTGTGTTAATACTTCTCTTGTTTATGTTAACGGCAGTTCTATTAATGTAGAAGCAGAATGAAACACATTTTCGAGATGTGCTATGACATCAATTGAAATTAGAGTATTGAAAATCACGTGTTCTCATTCTTTATTGGATTTCTCAAAAGGTGTCTATATTATTTCAGCTAATTACTTTTTTTTCAAAAAGGGGATGATGGGACACAGGCGAGTATTCGCCTGTTTTCCATCATCTACCCTCTTGGGATCGTAATCTAGTACATTACCGAGCAGATCATCCATATCTTGTCTGGGATTCGAACCCGGTACCGTCTGTGTCCTAGACAATTAACCAACCATCTGGACAACAGACGGTTGATCAGCTAATGACTTGTCGCTTCTTTGGCCTACTGGAGAATGAAGTTGTATCTATTCTTTTTCAAATAAGCGTCAGATAATATGAGTCACTATTCTATGGCATATTTCAGAATAGCATAACTCATTCTACGATTCAGGTTGGGTCAAATATAATAGCATTTTTGTATCAAGTACGTGAAGAAGACTTTCCTACACAAGCGTGGAGTTTAAAAATGTCTTCACGCAAGTGTTGCTTACTATACTTTTTCTATGCTCGTAAGAAAAAGCAAATTTAAAAAACAAGAATCGATTGTAATGAATTATTTTTTGTGATCATATCCTTCATTCATTTTTTCAAAAATACACGGACTTTTTTATCATAACCAATATCAATATTGTGTGAGATGCTGATGGTACTCTTCAACATAGAATTGTGACTCCAAAGTGCTGATGATTGGTACATTTTTGCCAGTTCTTACAAGTATTTAAATATAACATTTTTCGAAAATGAATGAATATTTTGCTTTCTGCGCCATTGCATAAATTTTTGATACGTGTTCTCATAAATCTTCAGAGATTTTTGCGGCAATAAGGATGCACTTGCTGCGTTTGCTGCTTCCGTTGTATTTGGTGGACTAAACGATCTTTTTGTACTCGATTCCTTGATTGTTAGCGCGCACAACACATAAAGAAAAACGCGAATGAGTTTGACACTTTTAAACATCATAAAAATTCATTTCTAAAGCACAGCTATCTGTGAATTTTTCATATGTGCGTGAAAGTGTATTAGCTGTTATGAGAGCGATAAGTAAAATAAATCCCATAAAAATAGCATTGCACTTTACGCACCGGTATTAAAACTTGAACTTCACGCATTCTTATCGATGTGTAAAGTTGCATTTCAGAAACAGGAGTAGAAAAAACATTTTATATATATAGTCCAGCTTCGATACATTCGCTTCATCGACTGAACATTGTCTTCTTTTTCCAGTGAATTTGTAATGGAGAAATTTCCATTCGATATATGTCTGTTGATGAGGTCCCGAAGCAATTCCAGATGTCTTTGAACCATGAGTTCTGGATCTTCTGAGGGATATTCTCTCTGACAAGTTCATATTTCTCTACACGGCTTATGTGCCCGTTGTAGCATGTCATAATGATATTCAATAGCAAGCATGTGATCTTTTTCTTTGTCCATGAAACGGAGAACTGCGGCTCTACTTTCTCACGGGATTCAAGGAATGCGTTACATACATCGATTTAAATACTTTTTGAAAGTTTCTTATTTTTCTTCTATCTGTTAATTCAAAGGCTAGCTTTCATAGCCACAGTGTAGAGTCTAAAATATGTATCACTTGATCATACAGTCTCTGAGTTGAAGGTTTAGATCTTACCTGGTTAAGAAAGTTTCCTTGTTTAGGAACGTCTTTCTAACTTGCTAGATTCTTGCGGTCGCATTGATCTGGTATGATGGCCCTTGATATTTAAATAATGAAGCTTGTTCACTATAGACTACACAGAAAACGAAAGGTTCTCGTTAGAGATATTCGCCTCATATGACAATATTTTTAATATAATATATTGGACCATGAACAAGTGTCATAACCTCTTATTTCGCGAGATATGAAGTTCACAAAATTAACTCGTCCTTTGGATGCAACGACTCGAACAAAAAAAAAACATTTGAGTCATAATATTCATAATATTTGCAATGGATATGTGAAAAATGTCTTCTTGAGGAAGAAAAAATTTACAACTATTTTCCTAGTATGATTTATTCAAATATTGTTAGTTTTTGTTATATATGAGGACAATGAATTTTATTATATTATTCACATGAAGTACTGTTTTCACTGAAAAAGCATATGTTTTAAGTCCAAATTCTAAGAGTAATGACGTGAAATATAATCAAATAACTTATTCATTGGAACTTAATTAGCTTCACTTCAATTTTTTGAATTTAATAAACAAAATAATTCTTGTTGCTTTTGTTATAGTAAATGAAACGACAGATGAAATTCTGCCACCAGAGGAACTTAAACAAAACTATTCATTGTTAACGCCTGAAATACTCACCACGGTTAAAGCAGACTTGGACCAAGAAATAACTAGCCCTCTTACAACCACTGGTTATGTTCGCCATAGTATTGGAAGAGGATTTCCTATGCCACGCTTTCATCTTACCGAGTCCAGATGGGGACCTTTTTTCGAAGAGGGTTCAGAACCTCATAATATCACAGCTCGAGTTGGATCAACCGTAATGATGGATTGTAGAATTGGTTTGTTGCAAGATAAAACGGTAAGTTTAATCAAGACAGTAGTTCCTTAAATTTGAACAAAGCGAAGATGGCGAAAAAATTATTCAATAAATTACTTGAACGACATACTTTTTCAGTTATTGATATAAAATACAAGCTGTGTATTGATTACCATTAAGTTGAAAAAGATTTCTTATTTTATTATTTTTTCAAGTAGGTTAAAACAGTGTCTCAAGTATACCGAAAATGGTGAGTTCACTTCATAAAAGAAGGAACAACATCTTAACAAAACACTTCCTTGCTAATTTTTTAAGCATCAGATAAAATGGACAAAAAAAATTCTTCAATAATTTGAAATTATCAAACAAAAATCCTACAAGGGAGCTGGTTATATGTATTCCGCCACGTGAAATCTGCATTCAAAATGCAACAGCGAATTATGGAAAATGTCAAGTCGCCCCGACTCACCAGCTGTTTCGATCTTATTAGATCTCTTCGATGCCGCATACTCGACTCGAAGTGAATTGACATATTTCTTATTCTTACCCAATACAAATCATAGCTTAACTAATATATGGATAACAACCCAAAGTGCCCTCCACCAAAGGTATAAGGAACAAACAATTCACTGTTTAAACCGAAAATGCAGAATCCCGTCGAAAGAACAAATACGTGAAAATCTCTACTCTGCTACAGTGGCGTATTGAATTCCAGGGACACTAACTTAGTGTCATTATAATTTTAAATTATCGAAGAATTTTCCGTGTTCGCTTTATGTGATAGATAAAACTGACTACAGTCAACACGTGTGTATATTTTACGTGGATTGATTGTTGAAAATTGCGAGTATCGCTACAAGTATTTACGGAGCGCGCTCTCGTGAGTACGTCCAAACTTTATAAATACTAACTTAGTATGCTTTAGAATCCCATACGCCACTGCCGTAGAGTAGAGAGTAGAAGTATTTTCGGTCTAAACAGAGAATTGTTGGTTCCTAATTTCTTTGGCAGAGGGCGCTATGGATTGTTATCCATATAGTACTTCGGTCGCGATTTGTATTGGGGAACCATAAGAAATATGTCAATTCACTCCGAGTCAACTAAGCTGCAATGAAGCGATCTTATAAGATCGAAATATCTTGTGTCGGGATGAATTATTGACATTTTCTATAATTCACTGTTGTAATGGGAAATGCATATAACCAGCCCTGGGAAGATTATTTGATCATTTTAAATTATTGAATAATTCTCCGTCTTCTCTTTATGTGATGTATAAAACTGACTATGGTCAACAAGTATATTTTACCTTACTTGATTGCTAATTTTTCTGTCGAACAATGAAATGGGTGACCTCTCATAACAGTTTTATTGGAAGCAAGATTGAATGTTCTATATGTTTCTTTCTCATATAATCTAATAAGAAACATTATGAGTTTAGCATCAATTTCGGAACATACACGACCTAAACACAGAATATATATATATATATATATATATATATATATATATATATATATATATATATATATATATATATATGAAGACGTTCGATCAATTCGGAAGTTCCGACTAAAGATATAGAAGGAATTTTATCATGAAAAAAGCGACGAATATATAAGCTAATAATTTATGATGCTATTGAAATGTTAAGGCCCTACACACGGGCGTCGATGTCTTGATACTTCAACGTGCATCCAAAAACGTGCAACCAATAACGTTGATGTGGGTGCAAAAAAACGCTTGAATTTTTGGATGCGCATTCCAACGAACACTTACAGGAGTCAACGTGTGCAGGCGATTTACCGTGGTGTGTGCTTTTTTGAAGCAGTAGCGGCGGTTTAGTTTTTTCAAACAATTGATTACTGCAGTTGGTATTTAAAATAATGAGTTAAATACAGATTACTCAATGTATTTCTCATTGTTTGTGTTTTAAAACCAATATTCACATTTGATAGATTTGTATATTATTTACTGAAAATGTTTGCAGATAGTTTCATTAGTATGTTTGACTGCAGAACATCAATGCCCGGGAATTTCTATGGGAAGTTGTTGAGTTGTAAAGGGGCCTACCCTGCTTGTGGTAGACAATATCAAAACACTCTTTAGAAAAAAACTGAAGCATACAAGATATTGATAAAGAAGCTGCAAATAATTCAACCAAATGCTACAAATAGTACAGTTGTCTCCAAAATCAATAGTCTCCGATGTGGGTCTTGTAAAGAAATAAAAAAGTTATGATCTCATAGAGAAGTGATACGGTGTGGATTTTGAAGATATTATACTAGAAAATTTTTAATCTTGGTAATTACTTCCAGTCACTATATATCTGAGCAATGCCGATGTGTCTTGACGTTTTATTAATGGAGTAACCATTACCAAGAGTTACGATAGGTTTCTTTTTTCAGAAGCCTACCTTTAGACCAGATTCGGCGAAGATTTTTATTTTATTTTTTCTTGCATAAGTGCATAAGTACCCGCCACTGCCACTAGAGCTAAATATTTCTCTTCCTCATACATCTTGCCAAACAGTTTGGTTGACTGGAAAAAACTGTGGTTTTGTACGTACGTGTGTATGCAGTCAGCCTGCACGTTATTGGTTGCACATTTTTGGATGCACGTCGATATATCAAGACATCGACGTCCTTGTGCCTTATAGTTTCGACGCATTGAGATACGTCTAATGCCTTCAACATTTGGAAATATATTCTTGAGAAACTACCACACTATCGAAATATGTTACTTATTTTATTTTCCATAAAGATCGATCTGCGCTCATAGATTTATATCGTAACAACATCCATTCTGGGGCTGTAAATTAAACTCTTTTTTATCATATAATTAGCATCCTGATTATTGCGATAACGTTATAGAGAAAACACAGAAGTGGGCGGCAAGAGGATATAGTTATCATTATTTGATGTTTTCGTTCACTTATGGCGAAATTTCAGTATCAAGTAGCAAATAGATTTTGGGTTCTTAGATTCAATGGGATCTCTCTGTCAGGCTATAAATATTCCCAGAAATATTTCAAACAATGAAAAATATAACGAACGAACATATTGAAATGTTCATGATAGGCAGTTTTCTTTCACTGTGGAAATATTCGATGAATGTCCAATAATTGAATGATCATTCAAGTTTTCAGACCTCGAAGTCAATTAAACTCCTATAAAAGTTTTAATGTGATGATCCAAACTTCTAATCGAAATTTTCAAGTTATAAGCTTGAAAATTGTCACAATTATTAATCCAGAATATGCTTTCTCTGGAAGTAATAGCCAAAATCAACATTTTATTCTCATTCAAACTTTTTCAATACGAAACATACTTTAAAGAAACAGTTACAAAGACTCCTTGAAAAATTAACAATATTAAATAGGCAGCCAAAACTTCTCGAACTAAAAGTTCAGCAGTTATTGCCAACTATACTACCTGCTTAAATTCATTAAGATGTGTTGCCCTATTCAGAAATTTATATCACATGGTTGGAGGTAGAAGATTATCGTGGAACTCATTACGCTACCAGAAAGAAGTGGCACTTACGTAAACTGCAAATTACGAGCGCAAGCTGCCAACGAGAACTTAATAATTTTCACACAGGACTGAAATTAATGTCCCAGAATAATATAATCTCAGTAGCGTTGACGTATATGTTTCGAATCCTTTTTTTATGATCAATTTGTAGTTATAAGAAAATCAGGGACACTTCAACGATAAACATATAGCAATGTCATATAAAAATTTTGATATAATCCCATTATCAGTGAATTTAATTTTAAATGAAATCAATCATTGTCAGATTTTCACATAGATTCTAATAATACTTGCATGAAACAAACAACATGCTAATGCCAAGCAGATACTGAACAAAAATCTCGTGAGCTGCAGAGCTCTATCCCCAAAGTACTGTTTTCGAGTGAAATGCATCGCGTCGAGATGCTATTCTAACGGATTGAATCATATTTTGAAAAATCAAGTTCAACCCTCGGGCGGGCGCGTTATCGGCCCTGTGTGCCGTATTTTCACTAAGTTGCAAATTCCGCAAATATTGTTCATTAAATCTCATTTTCCGTCTAGCTATGCTCATATGACTATATTAGGCAACTTGCTATGCAGAAACCACAGCTGTAGATGTTTCGATCAGTCGTTAGTGAGGCGTTGAAGTTGTAGGAGTTAGTTAACGGCATTCCGTGCCGAAGCGCGCCCGGTCATGTAAGTAAAATGTTTTTTGTTATATACAGAATAATAAATTTAAAATATACTTTTGTACTTTAGGGATAAGAGATATTTAAGAAAATATTTGACGGCCGAAGAATTACAAGAGTTGGCTGAGAATTTGTCCGATATCGAAGACCTAACCGAAGACGTAATAGACTATAGCGATGAAGAGTAAGGCGAGGATGAAATAATTGAAAATAGTGACCATGACAGTGAATCAGAACAGTCAGGGAACGAAGATTTTCAGAATCGAGAGTATATGGAAATAGAAGCGACTGATTACCAGTTTTACATTGCCAAAGACGAAGAAAATGTTTGGAAGAGTACCTACTCCAGCAACAGCAAATAAAATCAAATCCAAAAATATAATCAAAGTGCTTCCTGGATCCAGAGGTTCAGCAAAAAATGTCTCGACAAGGTTGCCTTCTCAAGCGGAGGAAGAGGAAGAAGATTAAGAAGGAACAAGAGAATTTCTTGATTTGGTTAGAACTACGATTTATTTTGTTACAATTTTACGCTTCATTTTTGTACTCTCACAACAGTAGGATGAAGGATTTTATTGAGTTTTGTTAGAATTACGATTCATTTCATTATTCGGAAATAAATTTTGATGTTTTGAATTAATCCGTATATTTTTCTGCTTGCGGCATTCAGTGCCGCAGCGCGCCTCCTCATGTGATTTTCATAAGCGCGCCCGCCCGAGGGTTGAATATCAAACCGAATTAAAAAGTAGAAAATATTGTATTGTTTAAAAAAAACTCGCAAAGTGCATCGTGTACAGATATCGAAACAGATCGAGATGCGATTTGAGCGGAATAGTTCCCACGCGGGGCAGCGCGACTGAGGAAAATGGTTCAAACTACACAAAGGCACTTCCTCAACATTAACTCAATCTATTTACCAAGTTTGAACCCTCTAACTCAATTTTCAAAAGCTGTGGAGTTTGGAAAATTTTCAAAAACCACGAAAAATTCAAGAAATGTCTATGTAAGAATGGCGGCGGTTGGAAAAATTTAACGAAAATCAGATCATTTGGTTTGATACGAACCGCTGGAGATGTAAATATGTACGAATAACGAAGCAATAATTTTTAGAAAACCTAAATCTCATTTATAACTTCATCAAGTTCTTTCAATTTTTTTAAATGCAATTTTGTTCTGCTAATAAACAGAATATCTCAATGTTTGAAAAGAATTCAGATTGAAATATGTTACTTATTTTATTTTCTATAAAGATCGATCTGCGCTCATAGATTTATATCGTTACAACATCCAATTTTGGGCTATAAATTGAACTCTTTTTTGTCCTATAATTAGCATCCTGATTATTGGGATAACGTTATAGAGAAAACACAGAAGTGGGCGGCAAGAGGATATAGTTATCATTATTTGATGTTTTCGTTCACTTATGGCGAAATTTCAGTATCAAGTAGCAAATAGATTTTGGGTTCTCAGATTCAATGGGATCTCTTTGTCATGCTATAAATATTCCCAGAAATATTTCAAACAATGAAAAATATAACGAACGAACATATTGAAATGTTCATGATAGGTTTTTTTTACTGTGGAAATATTCGATGAATGTCCAATAAATAAATGATCATTCAAGTTTTCAGACCTCGAAGTCAATTAAACTCCTAACAAAGTTTTAATATGATAATCCAAACTTCTGATCGAAATTTTCAAGTTATAAGCTTAAGAATTGTCACAATTATTAATCCAGAATATGCTTTCTCTGGAAGTAATAGCCAAAATCAACATTTTTTTCTCATTCAAACTTTTTCAATACGAAACATACTCCTTGAAAAATTAACAAGATTAAATAGGCAGCCAAAACTTCTTGAACTAAAAGTTCAGCTGTTATTGCCAACTATAGTACCTGTTTGAATTCATTAAGATATGTTGCAATTTGCAAAAGCTGTGGAGTTTGGCAAATTTTCAAAAACCACGAAAAATCTAAAATGTGAAAATTTAACAAAAATCACCTCATTTGGTTTGATACGAACCGCTGGAGATGTAAATATGTACGACTAACGAAGCAATAATTTTTAGAAAACCTAAATCTCATTTATAACTTCATCAAGTTCTTAAAATTTTTTTGAATGCAATTTTGTTCAGCTAGTAAACAGAATATCTCAATGTTTGAAAAGAATTCACATTTGAGTTTTTTCATCAAATCCCTACTAATTTTAGGTTTAGGACTAGAAAAGTATCCAATGATGAAAAACGGCACACTTTTTAGTGTCATATCGTAGGGGACCACGTGAGATGTTACTTTAAATAATACTCAAAATGATCAAATACTCATGAAGCATAGATGGAAACAGTTATGTGTTGTCACTTTCATTTTCTCTAAGAAGAAAACTGTGGTGGTGGTCAATAGCAATAGTAAAACATACAATACTTATGAGGATACCACAAATCATGAAACACCAATGTTTTCAACACTCACCACTTAAAGGAAAAATGGAAATATGACTGCATCGCAAATCAAATAGTTTTCGAATCAATTTCCATGTTCTTATTACACGAGAAATGTTGTGTTCTTGACACAAATAATTGTTTTTTAATTATACATTTAAACCGTGTTTTATGAAGACTTTCTTTCGAAAAGGTTTGCCGGCGATACATCAAATTGTCGCTCCCATGGCAGCACTTGCATATCGAGAAGTTCCCTTTGTTAATAATTGACGAATTAGTTTATCGATACTTCATCATTCCATGTTGCCAACATTCACCGCATCAAGAATAAATGGAAACATCATGGTGTCACAACTCATATAACCAGCTCTACTTATCCGATTGTAATTTTTTGAGTAGTTTATATAATATATATATATATATATATATATATATATATATATATATATATATATATATATATATATATATATATATATATATGGTGATATTTAAAATAAAAACACTTGGCTTTAAGTTTCACAAATATATTGAATAAAAATTAACAATTAAATTAGTCAACTAGTTTCGGGTTATGGGCCCATTATCAAGACATGGGCCCATAACCCGAAACTAGTTGAATAATTTAATTGTTAATTTTTATTCAATATATTTGTGAAACTTAAAGCCAAGTGTTTTTATTTTAAATATCAGTATTTAATCATGTTTCACCAAGTGATAAGCGAAACTTCAATATTAGTTATATATATATATATATATATATATATATATATATATATATATATATATATATATATATATATATATATACATGTTCATATAAACTAATACGTTGGAAAACTCATTTGAAAACTTGATGATATAATTCAGCGTTTCTCAACGAGCATACTGAAGGGGGAGCGCGAGCACGCACCACAAAATACTTTTTTCTGGTATGACATTCAATTTTTTTTTATTCACAATCCAAGCAAAGGACCTTTTCTTGTTTTTTTTTACATATCATGGTTAATGAGAGCAATACACATTATGATATTGAATTGGGCAGCGAAGCCTAAAATGTTGAAAAACCCTGGATTAATCAAATCAACCCTCCAACGGAGCTAGTTTCATCAGACTCGACATCCCCCACATTTTATGTGTATCACCATAAAAACACAAGTTATCAGAATCCATACAAAGCTCAAGCTTCTCAAAAAGGAGCAATTTTGATATGAATTAATGAAATGTCAATGAATTACTTGTCGCATTAATTATTATACTAAATATTTTTGATTATTTCAACTGGTCTACAGGTATTCTTGAGAGGTGTTCTTGAAGGATTTTCAATGATGAACATATTTTTTTGATTGAATTCACAAGTGAGTTCATTCTTATGATAAACAGAGAAAACATGTAGTAAAATAACGCGTGAAATGTTACAAAATGTTGAAGGAAGTATTTACTGTTTTTGTACTATTTTTGAAATAGCTCTTTGAATATATATATATATATATATATATATATATATATATATATATATATATATATATATATATATATATATATATTTATATTACGAAGAAAAGTTATTTTCGATTTAAACAAGATATAATAACTTATTACATTGCACGTTGCTCAGTGAATAAAATTTATGATATCTCACTTCCGAAAGTTTTTAATCATGATGTCATAAATCATAATATTACTGACAGATCTTCAGTACCTTCAAATGTTCAACCCTTCAGAATAAGGTTTACTCTTATTGCAATGTCCCAGTAGATGTTTAAGGACAGTTTTCTTTAGGTTGTTGAATTAAATTTCGCCCATTGTCCATATCTTTTCTGCTGAAATTATATGCACATCAGAAATTGGGTGAATTTAGTAAACATCTTCGAACCTTGGACATGGAAGTTAGCATTGAGGTGCAAGAGTATGAATTTTTTGAATCGAAGTCAAAAGATGTGAAGGTGAATTATGAACAATTTATCCGAAATTCAGCATTCTAGGGCTTTTGAAGCGTACATGCAGAGTATTTGAACCTCTGAATCCCCTATAAATATAGTTACAAGATTAAGAATTTGTACGTGAATGAGTTGATGGAGGTATAAACTTCATTTTCAACCTCTATTTGATATTTCTTGTTTTTGAGTTTTGAGGTTTTGCACACGCCCATAGTTCATTGAGATGAAGTCAGACAGCTGAAATTTCTTACGTGGATTGAGTTGATATAAGGGAAGTGCACTGTAGTGGTTTCACCTATTTTGCAATGATAAGCTATCTTGATTCTCGACTTCAAATTAGTATTCCATTTCGAAATGTTATTCATCTTCGCATATAAGACATCCCCAGATATCAGATGTTGTGTGTAGGTATTAATGAATGTTTTGAAACAAATTTTCAGACTATACTTTCCTGCAAATCTTTCACCTTGTGAAATAACTATTTTTAGTGTTAGAGAATGGAGGCCTACTGAATTTTGACATCTCTCAGATTGAGCATCTAAATGTTTAACTACAAAAAATGATTAAGTATTCTTTCAATACCTAAGTATGAACACAAGATTACATTCAAATTTTGTTATTGCGGCGATTATAGATTAGCTCTCAGACTAGTTTCATTGACTAACTCTATTCCAAAGCTTGTGAGGCCTATTTATTCTTTATTTGAGTAAACCTAAATTTTTCTAACTCTTGTACGATTGTGACCTGACAACAATAACTGTTTCATGTTCCTTCCAAGGTGAATAATTTTAATAATAATAAAAAATATTTCAACAATTAATCAACTCAAAGTCTGAAAAAAAGTACATACTGTATATGAAAAATTTTGAAATTAAAAATAAAATTGACATTATTATATACAAATTCATATTTATCCTTTAAATGTCTCCTTACCCTCATCTTCAAAGTAGCTAGTGAACTTGAAGAGCTTATTCCGTTAGTAAGTTTATTGAGAAGTTCAACATCATCTTAACTTGGTCTTCTTCTTTCACACTCTTGTCAAGATAGAACCTCTCCCTACCTCTAGTATTCTATAGATGAACAATGTTCTCCACATATAAATCACATTTCAAGATGTTAGCAATTTCGAAAGCTAATACATATTATTCTCTGAAATATAGTTTAGAAATAGGAAATAAAGGTTAGTTTCATAAAGCGAAGATGGAAGAGTCTCGAACAGCAGCTTGAATAAATATTTCACCATCCTATTTTGTAATCGTTACAGGCTATTTATATTGAATTTTGTGGTATTACCCAGATTACAAGTAGTTAACACAGAACACTTTTTTGTAAAAAAACAATCTTGTATTTTCTAGTAAAATAATCAATTTTTTATTACACCAACAACACTACTGACCTTGTTCATTACAGCGTTAACTTCTCCATTAACAAATTGAAATAGAGTGTTGTTGATGTGAAGAGAAATATTTCATATTTGTTTCCTCTTCTCTAAGCTACTGAGCAATATATATATATATATATATATATATATATATATATATATATATATATATATATATATATATATATATATATATATATATATATATATATATATATATATATATATATATATATATATATATATATATATATATATATATATATATATATATATTGTTTTTTCCTCATTAATAACCATTTTTTGTTGTTACATACCTACTTGTGGAAAGTGTGTAGTGCGTTGTTGACAAGTGTTTCTAGTTCATCTAAATTATTATAGAAGAATAAAAGTATAGTGTTATCAGCAAATATGTAATAATTATGAGGCAGACTCACCAGAGGCATGCTTTCTACATACAGCAGGTATAACAGAGATCCGTGCAATGATCCCTGGGGTATTCCAATTTTAATTCTCTTTATTTTATTATTCGCTTCATTAACTCTAACATATTGAAATCTACCTAGAAGGAATGATTTTATCAGCCCTTGTATTCCAAGTTGTTTCAACTTATTTATAAGTTTCATGTGATCAACAGTATCAAAGGTTTCTTTAATATAGATAAAAACTGTAGCTACACAATATCTTTCTTTCGTTTTTTATCAGAGTTTCGATTAAATCAGCTACTGGTCCAAACGTCGAGCTATCTACCTGGAGTTTCAGTTATTTCTTGAATAATTTTCGATAATAATTGAAATAACAAACTTTTAATAATTTTGATGAATTCTTAAGTTTCTAAATGTTGTTCAAGATCGTTTTATTGATATTATAATAAAATTGTATAATAATTCAGAAAATTGGCACAGAAATAATTGAAAATTTTTAAGTAATTACTTTTATATCCTACTGTATGAATAGAATGAAAACATTTCATTCACAAAAAAATTGTTGGTGCTCTCCTATCTGCTTTTTTTTAGTGAATCTATTCAGTTAATCTTTAGTTTGATGTTTCTATGTGTTTCAGTGAGAACTATTCGATATATGAGTCCGTTCCTGTGACCATTTCTTGTAGGAGTATCCCTGGCTGCTTGCTCTCTTGTCTATTATCGCAAAATACCCTGAAAAACTTATGCAATCTCCCTCGCTCTGGGAAGCGTTTACAAATTGAAAGTAAACTTTTGCTTTTATGTTTCGAGTCAGCCAATGTTGCTATGTCACATTAAATACCTGAACCTGATGAGAAAGCCACCAGTTCCAAAATCGATAGTGCTGATCCAGTAATGCTTCACTAAATAAAAACTTTCTGCCTTCTGTAATTGGTTTACATGTGGGACCAATGTTTCAGATAATTCTCGCCCAATTGTTAGAATTGTTCGGCGAAGATTTGGAGTGCTGAAGTTTGCAACTTAACCGACGACGTTGAAACTGGCATGAGTAAAATTTTTCATGCTGAACTGCAATTCTTGGAAATTACTAATTCATCAAAATACCAGCTATATATATATATATATATATATATATATATATATATATATATATATATATAAATATATATATATATATAAATATATATATAAATATATATATATATATATATATATATATATATATATATATATATATATATATATATATATATATATATATATATATATATATATATATATATATATATATATATATATATATATATATATATATATATATATATATATATATATATATATATATATATATATGTATATACACGTATAATATGCATACATCACTTTGAGAAAGTAAGTCCGAAAGAAAGAGCATGATAATTTACATAAATAACAAAAAAGGAATGGATACAACACAATTTGAAATTTCTAGAATAAATCGCATTTGCTCTTTTTTAATAAATAAGAGTTGAGTAATTTTCAGTATATTTAACTCCCTCAGTTTTTTAAGATAATATAACTCTTTTTTGAGAAGCTGCTGTTTTAGAGTAGAGTCGTGCACAATTAACTTGAGCATGAAGAGCAGATTTCAATACAAAAATTGAGGGCAAAGTATGCAACCTACGCCGGATGAAATGTTCTCTACACTATTGTGGCCTCAGTCCAAATATGAGCCGGATGATTCTTTTCTGCAATATGAAAGATCATCTCTACTCAACCAAGGCACCACAAATGAGTACATTATAGGTTATATGGCTCATTGAGTAGTTGCGGCTCACTCAAAGTTCTTTTCAGTTGAAGGATAGCAAATTAACTTTATTCAACTTTGTACACCTCATTAACTCTCCTCAAGTTAGCATTTGCACTCAAACCCAAGTACCCAACATTTTCACTAGTATGGATATCTTCTTGTGGGGGCAGCAGTTTAACATTATGAAAAATGGCAAATTGAGTTTTATTCACTTGACGACCAGTTCATTCCGCTGGCACCTCAACTTTATTTTTTCACATACATTTTGAATTTTGTGGTCCTCCTCACCACTTTTTCCCGAGACCACCATGTATCGTCCGCATACATTACAATTTTATTACCTGAGAGGAAATTGGGAAGTTCATTTATGAAAAGACTGAATATAATAGGTCCCAGAACCGAGTCCTGAGGAACACCAAGATCCCTAACATGATTGTTGGAGAAATCTCTCCAAATCCTCACCATGAACCTGTTGGTGAAATAGGATTCCAAAACCTCCTACTAACAATTTTTTTCCATAAAACTTTTTTTTAATATATTTATATAATTTTGCAAACTGAAAACACAGAGCTCTGCCGCCGAGGCAATTTGGACGTCATCTGTTGCTGGATAATTGTCTAAAGTGAAGCAGCATATGAACAGTCATTTTCTCTTAAAGCTGCTCAGAAAGTATTCAGGACAGGGCAGAGGGCAGTACATCGGGCAGCGTGGAGCAGCAGCGGCAGTAGCTGCATGTATATAGTGTAAAATAAACACTCGGTTATTTAACCCCTCTTAGATACCAATATGTAACTGTGGTGAATCCTCTGCTACCCCTTTTTTTCTAGGTTCAATTATGTGGATTGCGTCCATCAGTTAAGTTCTCGTGATATCCATTATATTCTTTTACGACCCTTTCCGGTTATTCGCAGCATCTGTAGACCTCTGAGTGACCTGAAGCCTTCTCATGCCTTAAAGATTTCGCATCCGCATGATTGGTAGTATACATTGATCAATCGCTTTTGTGTTCTGATGTAGAAGAATTCTAGATCTCTTAGATTGGAACTGAATTTAGTACTTTTGTAAATATTTGGAAGCAGTGAGCTAGATTTGTGTACTAATTGGCCCAGGTACAAGTATTCGTCCGTATATATATATATATATATATATATATATATATATATATATATACATACATATATATACATACTATATATATATATATAATATATATATAAATATATATATATATATATATATATATATATATATATATATATATATATATATATAGAAGTGAGAATTATTCGTGTTGAACGGAAAACACGCCCGTGGTTATAAAATTAAGTGAACGATGGACTGATGATACTGTTGAGCCCCAATAAGGGCGAAACAGTCTGTCTATCAATTTCCATCGATCGTGATAAACAAATTAACATTTCTAACAATTGCCGTCTAGGGTAGATGTGGATATTTCGATGCTTCGTGAACTCATAACGATCTCCGCTAGGAGGTTTGTTTGATTAGTTTCAAATAAATGTCCTAGTTCACTCAATTTTATATATATACAGGGTGTACCAATCTTACGACAAACTTCGGTATATGGGTTATTTTAAGAGATATCAAAAAATGATATCAACAAAAATGGTAGATGTCTTTGAGGTCCATATTTTGAAATTATCTCGAACTATACAGAGTGTTGCATAACTCCGTTACAAACTAAACATATGGTTTTTCAAATGAGTACCCCTGTATATTATACCGAATTCGGATTACTCACATTTTTTTGAAGCTTTTGATTTAAGATTTTGCTATGTTATACAGAGTACTTCAAAAGATATGGACACGTTTATATGAAAATCGTAGGTAAATCAACGCTCTGTAGCTTATTGTGCGTTGAAGAAAAAAAATTTATTTTGCCTAACAGAGTTTCGTAATATGATGCAATATCTTCGTATTATATTAAATTTGAATTACTTTTCATTTTGTATACAGGATGGACGGAAACTCGAACCTTTCATTTTCTCTCTTATTTCAAATGGAACATCCAGTATTTTATAGCACAAATAGAATCTTCTATTATGTAACTTCGATTTTTGTGAAGCATTCCCTATACCCAAAAGTAATAAAATCAGAGTTATTTTGTAATATTTATTGTGAACCATAATTATTAACCTTAAATGTGAAAGCAATACACGTTGAATGTAACAAAAAATCCTAAATAATAATAAATCTTGATAAATAATTTATTCTCAACAAAACAAGTCACCAAGAGTATAATTCGAACCGTAATATTAAACTAAATGTTCAAAATGTTCATCGTTAACATCAATTTCAACGCTAACTGAGAAAAAATAATGGTTTCCAACATTGCATTGATGTTAACGGGAACACTTTGAACATTTAGTTTAATATTACGGTTAGAATTATACTTTTGGTGACTTATTTTGTTAAGAATAAATTGTTTATTAAAATTTATTATTATATAGGATTTTTTGTTTTTCAACGTTTATTGCTTTCACATATAAGGTTAATAATTATAGTTCACAATAAATATTACAAAATAACTCTGTTTTTATTAACTTTGGGTATAGGGAATGCTTGACAAAAAATAAAGTTATATAATAGAAGATTCTATTTGTGCTATAAAATACAGGGTGTTCCATTTGAAATAAGAGATAAAATGAAAGGTTCGAGTTTCCGTCCAGCCTGTATACAAAATGAGAAACAATGCAAATTAAATGTAATACGGAAATATTGTATCATATTACGAAATACTGTTGGGCAAAATAAAATTTTGTTCTTCAACGCGCAATAAGCTACAGAGCGTTGATTTACCTACGATTTTCATATAAACGTGTCCATATCTTTTGAAGTACTCTGTATAACATAGCAAAATCTTATATCAAAAGCTTCTAAAAAATGTGAGTAATCCGAATTCGGTATAATATATAGGGGTTCTCATTCAAAAAACCATATGTTTAGTTTGTAACGGAGTTATGCAACACTCTGTATAGTTCGAAATAATTTCAAAATATGGACCTTGAAGACATATACCATTTTTGTTGAAAACATTTTTTGATATCTCTTAAAATATCCCAAATACCGAAGTTTGTCGTAAGATTGGTACAACCTATATATATATATATATATATATATATATATATATATATATATATATATATACAGTTACTATGAAAATTTTATTCACGTAAAAAACGTAGAAAACGTCTACAACATTGAACCCAAGAAAAAATCGAATGTTTGTTGAGCACTCCAACAGTTAACATGACCTTCAAATACGTCGTGAAGGTGTTATCTCCAGATTCCGCAATGAAACTCTGATGGAGCATGAAAGACCCAATTTACAATTTTTATAAAAACACTATTCATGCTACTAGCTTAATATTCGGAATTCATGGAAATTTGTTTTGGGTCGTATTTTCGCTGAAATTAATAGATTATTTCACTGTATCGAAAGTCAACAGCGAGAATTGTGGCATTTCCACCATTCGCATCTCTACAGCCTTTCTATATTCATTAAGAACGCTGAAGATTTGTACGTGAATGTAGTCAATTTTAGGTAGGTACTATTTGGCGGTTTTGAATAGTTTCTCTCACCTCCGCAATTTTTTTGTTTCATGTGTTTTTGCAGGTATTCAAACTTTGTGCATTTCATTAGACTAACCAAACTATCTTATTCAGTTAACAATTTGTATGTAGAATGAGAGGAAGGACGCTAAACTATGACTTCAGTGATGCAGCTCTGCTGCTCAAGGGTTTTTCTCTTTAAATACATATAAATGGACACAGTGAAATGTCAAGGTGTCAAATTACATGTCAGTAGGAGCCAGTAACACCTCTTAAATTTACCCAATTTGTATACGAAAAAGATTGGATATTCAGACTACAGAAAGAGTCAGTCACAGTCTTAGGTTTTATAAACGATAATAGTAGCTTTTATATTGAATGATCCAGAAAGTCTCTTAATTTTCAACTTTTCCATTATATTCCTTCATTTCTAAATATGCATTATCAGGATGCCTGATATAAACAGAAATCTGATGTTCAAGTTTGTATAATTAGTTCTTTGTGAGTTTTTTTTTTCGATAACATATATTTAAATAAGTTGTTCGCTCAAT
This sequence comes from Cynegetis impunctata, assembly GCA_030704885.1. Lineage (NCBI taxonomy): Eukaryota > Metazoa > Arthropoda > Insecta > Coleoptera > Coccinellidae > Cynegetis > Cynegetis impunctata. Next base: position 184,844 of record JARQZK010003658.1, read on the forward strand.
TTCGATTCATTAGGGTAATTTAACTACAAGAATTCAAGGTACAATTACGACACTATATATCTAATTTTTATATTGATATCATTATTGAAACAACTGATATTTCATAGTAATGACATACTTTATGGCATTCTTCAGAATCGGAATTCAGTGCTGAATCAAATGTGAGAAAATTTTACGAATTGCTGAGAAAACTCTCATCAAAATCATTTTTATTTTCACACCACTTGTCATTCCTTTTGAAGTTTAATATGAAGGCCTAGACTTTGTGTACATACGTAAAAACAAAAATTCGTTTCTGTGGCCCCATACTTATACATATGAGCTTGCGCAATTAAAAGCGGAGCCAGTCCATGAAGCAGCTCTTCCTTCTGTTTTGCACCGCAAGTTTAATTAGTTTTTGAGACTATAAAATTGTGAAACTAAAGACATTATAGTGGTTATGATCATTTGACATAGTCCAATCCCGGTTATATTTCGTGTCAGGTCACCCACAGTCGAATCTCCAGAGAATTTTCCAAATTAAAATGGGAAAAGGTGCACTTTTCATTGAACGAAAACAGTAAACGTTTATAGGGTAGGAAATCTTCAAAGTTTACCCAAGGATTAGAAGGGGTGAAACAGTGAGGGCAGCTGTTTCACTATTTAACTATTGTCTTTCATGTTGGGTATTAACACATCCGTTCTCAAAAGTTGCCTGGTTAAAATAATGGAATTGAACTCAAGACGTTTGCTTACAGATATGCAAATACTATCATAATATTTGAGTAACTCGAATTAAACTGTCAAGTTTCAGAACAGAATATCTTTTTATTGATATGAAAATAATAAAAGCACCACTAAATAGTCAAATATTCTACTGTCTGTTATGCTGTTATTACCGAGAAAGTTTCGAAGCTTGTTGCCGCATTCAAAACTTTTTCTAACAAAATAAAGGCGTGCGGTCGTTATGAATTTGGGGAAATTTTACTTGGGGAAGATATGGTTATAAGAAACTCCTTTGTCATTTTTCATTATGTTTTGCACAATTACTTTTTATTGATATGAAAATAATAAAATCACCGCCAAACAGTGAAGTGTTATACTGCTTGTTGTATTGTTCATACCTCGAAGAAAGCTTCTACAGCATACAAATCATTTTCTAGTAAAATAATGGAGTGCGGTCATCATATTCAGGTTCAGAGAAAATTTACTTGAGGAAAATATGGTTATGCAAAACTTATTTTTCGTTATTCTTCAAAACATGATGATTTCATAAATTGTATGTGAATTAATATGATAACCAAAGTTAAAGAGTATTTAAATGATTCTGTTATATCCTATAATATGGATTATTTCGAAAAAATTACGAATATTCGAAGATAAATATATATATAATAATAATAATATATTCATTAATCCTTTTGGACATCTTTACAAATTGTATAGGACAAGTCACATAGTATTATATCATGCAACTAAGTTAAAAAATATTTATTAAGACATTTTTTGAATTACAACTAGACAATCCATAGTGGCCAGTATAGGTCAGTCTAAGTAGTCTGAAATGACCATCCAAGGACTCATCACGCAGCATCTCCCATGTATTCTTGTATAGAGTAGTAGCATCTATCTTACAGAAACTTTTTTATGTTCTTTTTGAATGTTTTTATTGTAAAAATTTCTTTAAATTCAGGTAGAAGCCTGTTGTACAGTCTAATGCCCATATGTTTCAAACTTTTCTCAATTTTTGAAATTGAAGGGTTTGCGTAAAAATGTACGGTTCCTCGTAGTGTACTGATGATTATCAGAATTCATCTGAAACTGTGACAAATTCTCTCTCACATAGCACAAACAAAAGTCGATATATATACCAGACGGGCAAAGTTTTATGTTTAATAAGATGTGGTTTGCAGGTTTCAATAAATTTCAGGCCAAAGATTTTTCTAATAATTTTTTTTTGTGTAGTAAAAATGTTATTACTGTCAATTGAGTTTCCCGATATAATAAAATTGTAACACAATATATAAATATATATATATATATATTATATATTATATATATATATATATATATATATATATATATATATATATATATATATATATATATATATATATATTATATATATATATATTTATATATATATATTTTATTATATATATATATATATATATATATATATATAATTATATATTATATATATATATATATTTACATATATATATTTACATATATATATTTATGTATATATATATATATATATATATATATATATATATATATATATATATATATATATACGAGTATATATGAATATACAAATTTTCTGAAATAATGAAATTTCAAAAAGTTTCGTGGGACTTCCATTTTTTCCCTTTCAACAAAATGATTACAAAGGTATAACTTTTGAATGAATAGTTTATGGAATCAGGATTCAAATAACACCAGCAATACTGAAAAATAACACACAGAACATTTTTAAACTATTGCCACGTAAACCACCATCCATGTCCACAAACAGACAATTTCGAATTTATGCACAAATTGCCAAAAAGAGCCAAATTTGATAATTAGAAATATTCAAACTCAATCATAATTGTGAACAGCCAGATTGACTTGAATTGAGAAACCCCATTTTAATAACCAGTCCTTCATGAAGTTTTTTCAGAAGCCATTATAGCGAATAACTTTACCAGAATTTCTTCACCCCTAGAGAGATTATAACTGACTGCATAAGAGAAAAACATTTTCAATATTTAGTAATCGGCCCGATAATTGTCGTATGACGAAAATTGCAATAGCAGTATATTATTTTGAATATTCTGTGACAATAAATATAATAAAATAAAGTTTTTGTTTGTACCTTTTCATTCTAAATTAATTACTGTATGGCGCCTATCGCTCAAATAGTAATGGCAAACGTCTAAACTCTAGACATACAACTTTTGCTAATCCAATGTTGAACACATAATTCAAAAGTGAATAACTCTTAACCATACCATTAATAAGAAATATGAAATGTATAACATTTCGAAAACTTACTCAGTAGGACTAACCTACCTACAAACGGAAAACTCTCATTTTTATCCTCGCACACCTCGGTCTTTTCGGCAATAAACCTAATGAATTGGCTATTATCTCAATTTCTTCTTTAATGGTTTCGTGACATGGGACAATCTTCTAAGCTCATAAAAGTCGCTTCTGAAGGTGACATGTCTTATTAAAGACAAAATTTCTGCAGTTCAATCCATCGATTGATCCAAATTTTGAATCCCGTTTCAGGCTTCCTGAACTTACTCAACTGAATATCGATACAGTGTTGTATTGCTTCATCATTTTTATATAATTTTTCACAAATGTTTTTATTCTTTATACAACTTTCACACAAAAAATGCTCAAGTTATATCTAATCCCCCATTTCAAGTGATATTTCATAAAAAATCTAACACAGTTTTTACTTATGAAATATATTGATTGAAAATGTGTGATAACATAGGCTTCAGTCAGCGAATAGACTAACTCTCACTCTGTACCCTACCTTCCTTCTTATGTCTGTACCATGATATCAAATCAACATAACCATTCCATAGTTTCTTAGAAGATCCTTAATGCCATGCGATCAAATCACAGCGTCATCCATCGGAAACCGATGCGTGTGAAGTGGCATGATAGATGCCTATTAGTTTTCGATGGATGGCGTTGTGATTCGTGCGTATGTCAGTACTGCTCTTCTTGAAAACTATGAGGAGATTATGTGGATTTGACATCGTACGAAGCTAGTTAGTCGAGTACATTCGGTACGCTGGCTAGTATTTGGGAGGTCTCGGGTTCAAACCCCGGGGCCGACTGGTCTGCCATGAGTTTTTTTCAGAGGTTTTCTCATGGTAATGTAAGTCACTGCTTGCAAACTTACAAGGCGAATGCTGGGCCAGTATTAATCCTCTGAACCCTACCCACACTTCCTATGTTCCATAAATATCCCGTTCCACCTATCCTTAATGCACTTGTACATACAGTGTATCACTCTGATCTGGCTGAAGGAGTTAATCCCAAACTCAAGCTGCACGCCTCCCAGACATTTTTTGACATCGTTGCCCACTCGGTCCACGGACGGGACACTACTGATGAGCTCGTTGAAGAGCGGAACATTCTGCCTAGTCTTTTTATCTTGTGAAATCGATTTTCTAACATTTGCCATTGAAGGCTGAGGAATTCCATGTCGTAGAGCCTCAAGAAATTAATTCAGCTGGAGGATTGATTTAGTTAATAAATTTTGCAAACAAAATTCCCAGCGTATTGCTATCTTGATGATATATATATATATATATATATAAATATGTATTTATATATATATATATATAATAATATATATATATATATATATATATATATATATATATATATATATATATATATATATGTATATATGTATATATGTATATATGTATATATATATATATATATATATATATATATATATATATATATATATATATATATAAATATATATATATATATATATATATATATATATATATATATATATATATATATATGTGTGTGTGTGTGTGATAATTTTAGAAATTTTCTTGGGAATGTCGCTTAGCTAAAATGAAGATTTATTTGTGTTTGTTAGTAAATCATTTATTCCTTTATTCCGCTTCGGCTTTTTAAAGCCTTTTTCGAGGACTAGTTAAATTATCTTCAGAAACAACTGACACTCATTTCATTAATTTTATACACAAACTTCGAATGAATTCATATTTACGATCGTTTTTACTTTTTACCCACCTTTCCACTGTACTTTTCCATACGCGTATATAAAGTACAGTGGAAAGGTGGGTGAATAAGTAAAAACAATCGTAAATATGAATTCATTCGAAGTTTGTGTATATTAATGAAATGAGTGTCAGTTGTTTCCGAAGATAATTTGATTAGTCCTTGAAAAAGGCTATGTAAAGCCGAAACGTTGGAATAAAGGGATAAATGATTAAATAGCAAACACAAATGAATTCCCAATATAGCAAAGCCACATTCCCAAGAAAATTTCTAAAATTATCATATTATATATAAGTATGTATATATATATTGGCATTTGAAACAATAGACAGAAAGCTACTACTAGAAATCCTCAAGAAATATGGCGTTGGGGGTAAAGTATTAAAATGGTTGACAAACTATTTAGATGGTCGCAAGCAAAGAACATCAATCGGGAATAACATTTCAACGGAACAGGAAAATAATGTAGGCGTGCCACAGGGCTGCATTTTAGGGGCGTTTCTATTTATACTGTACATTAATAGTCTTCCTAAAGTGTTAAAATATTCAAAAATAAAATTATTTGCCGATGACGCATTAATATATTTAAAAAGCAAGGACATAGTGAAAGCTTGTGCCGTTTTGAACGAAGATTTAAAAAATATTGAAGAATGGTTAAAGTTCTGTGAACTTAAACTAAACACAAAAAAGAGCAAAGCAATGGTTATTGGGAAAAAAAAGTTTCTGGGCTCATTTAACGAACAAAATCTGGACATCAAAATTGAAAATGAATCTTTGGAGATAGTGGACGAAATTAAATATTTAGGAGTGGTAATTGATAGAAAGCTGAATTTTAAAACACATTTTTCAAACGTGACACAAAAAATTTTTATTAAAGTTAATTACCTATATAGACTATCAGACAATCTAAACCTGGATACAATAAAAAACTTATATAATATACTAATATTACCACATTTAAACTATTGTTCCAGCCTGCTGTACTTTAGTAACAAATGTGTAATTGATAATTTTTAACTTCTCCAAAATAAAGCTATGAGAACGATATTAAGAGCCAACAGATACACACCAATTAAACACATGCTGTCGATCTTGGAATGGTTGAATGTTAAAAACCTTCTTAAATATAATGTACTGGTTTCGGTTTCAAAATTAAAGTATGGTATCCTTCCCGAAAACGTACTAAATATGTTCAAGCGAAACTGTGATATTCATGGCCACAATACAAGAAATAGAATGAACTTTCACCTGTCAGAGACAGGCGTGAAAAGACAAAACTCTTTATGTCATAAAGGTCTTCAAATGTTGAACGAGTTACCAATCAGTGTGAAGAATCAATCATCCCTAAACAAGTTTAAATCATCACTGAAAGAATATTTATTATTAAATCAAAGACCTTACTAGTATTAATTGAAATAAAACAGACTTTTATATTTAATCTAGTATATGTTGGTTAAGTTTTATCATAGTTTTTAAATATTTTCAAATATTTCATTTTTATGCTTTATTTGTGTCAGAAATGTGTGAATTTATGTAGCTTTATAAGCTAAATAATAACCTTTGAATTGAATTGAATATATATATATATATATATATATATATATATATATATATATATATATATATATATATATATATATATATATATATATATATATATATATATATATATATATATATATATATATATATATATATATATATATAAATGTATGATATAGCCAGTAGTGAATATTTGGTCGAAAGATATTAAATTTGTCAAACGTTGAGAATGACAATATCATAAAGAAATTTCATATAACACAATTGAGTTATAAGTTCTACGGTAGTTAATTGCAGTTGGGGATGCATATCATAAAGCCAATACCTCGCTGGAGTGAATGCAACTAATAATAATGGAAACCTATTTGATTATGTGGAATAACCTTAGAAGTCAATTCATTAAATCAAGCACGAATAAAGTTTAAAGTTGCATAATAACCCCTTTGATATACGATCTCGACAACTGGCAACGGTTCAGTTCACACGTTTTTATATTCACTAAAATGTTGCTATATATAGTCTTTCGACGAATCGAGAGCAATTAGAGTATGCATGATGTTAACTTATAACAATTTGATATCTGTTTATAGAAATAAACTGATAGTGTCAAAATAGAAAAATGCGTTTAAGATTCACTGAAAGTTTATTTTGTCCTCATTATATTTGGATATTCAAATGAATAATTTTTCATTAGATATCTCTCAAATTAGCATAGAGCTCTAAAATCGATTTAAATTATTCTTTGAATAAAATTTGTTTTGAAAAGTTTTGTTTTGACTATTACTTAATTATAGTTGATCAAATGACTTTTTGTTATTCTAATTTAATGATCCTTCAATCAAAGTTGTACAATTATTTGTTAAATTCAATCATATGACGTAGCAATTCATTTAAAGCCTCAATGATACATTTGACATATAGAATACATACAAAAAAACATGGAATAAACTGTGCTCAGAAAATTTCAAAAATATAATAGAATTATGCCCAAATGCGTCAAATTAATAGCAAATGATGAAGTTAAACTTATGCTATAAAAAGGATCGATGTTCGGAACAATATCCTTGATAGAAACTATGATACATAATATAATGATAAAATAACCCAACAAGAATTGTGCAAAGCAGCCAATTATTCGCAAACAAACGTTATCAGTAAACTTTATTTTCAATCATTATCAAACAAAACATAGACAGATCAAAAATGTCACTGGATACATCATAACCTTCAGTAGTACAGTACTGATGTAAAGATAAATAGATAGTTATGTTTGATCAACAGTACTAGTATAAATATTTTGCTGAAACGATTTTGAACAAGGAAAGTCACTCAAAAAATGAACTTCATCAAACTCCTATCCGAAAAAGCTTGCTATTTTTATCCCAACATCAAAAATTCCATGTCTCCTCCATAGTAATAGTCATATGGAAATTCCAGTGAATCTCTAAATCTCCTCTTTTAGTCTACTTATATTCAATGACAGCAATAATGTGGTATACGAATACAGCAGCGCCATCACTGATTAACAGCAGGAATAATTACCCATCCCAAGGATTGGAAATAAAGAACTATCAGTGTATATATATATATATATATATATATATATATATATATATATATATATATATATATATATATATATATATATATATATATATTCTCCTTGCTGAATCTCATTGGAACCTAGACTATTCATTTAGATCAAAAATGAAATATAGACCAGCATAATTTTTTTAGAATATGAAACTAAGATCATAGTTGTTTTAGATTTCTTATTTGAAGCCAACCTCCAAACATTTACTCGACGTACTAAATATAATTCAGAAAAGGGCTGTATATTAAATTGATGATATTTTCATTACAAAAGATTCAGAACCATTGGAACACTGAAGATTATATGGCAAGCATAGAATTACTTCAAGAGAAAAAATTAAATTGCAATAATTGTAATGAAAATTCAATTCAAACAACCAATATTAAACATTTCAAGTATTGAAATAATGAAAAGTAGAAATATATTGCATCAAGTGTAATGGCCCTATGCTCTTACGCCCCTTCATAGATTAATAGACTCATGATATACTCTTATAACTTTATAAAGAAACAAAAACTAACTTATCACAGGTTGAAATAAAATCTATTGAGTAAACGCGTTTCGTCATAACATTGACTTCAATTTTGGTGTTCGTGTATTTGAGTTGAAATTTCTAATTGTACGTCCTATATAGAATTTTTAACAATCGTTACAGTTGAGTCTATAAACACCAGTACGTTTATCTCTATGAATTTCTGTAGTGATGATCACTACACCCAATTTCACATAAATTAGCTGCTTATCATAGTATGATTCAAAGGATTCTCAAAATTCCGTTGTCCGAAGCTAATTTTCGAAAGGAATTGAATGTAATTAAATAAATACCAGTAAATAATAGTTATTCACCCAATATGATTGACAGTCTCATTCAGAGGAAAAAATACAAAATGGCAATTTCAAAACTTTACCCACATATCCGAGAAAAGTACAGTATTTAACAATTTAACATACCTACTTGGGTAAACCTTCCGAAAACCTGAAATTGTTTGTTCATAAACAAAATTTCGAATTTTCCTATAAAACCAACAATAGTTGGTTTTATAGGAAAATTGATTAAAAACAACAAATCGAAAATTCATAGAGATGAATATACTGGTGTTTATAGACTCAACTGTAACGGTTGTAAAAAATTCTATATAGGACGTAGAATTAGAAATTTCAAAACTCGAATACATGAACACTAACGTAGCTGTATCAAGCAGAAAATAAACTCTAATTATGCTTACCATCTTATTCAAGAAAACCTTACTTTTAATCACAATTATTATATATTACAGTTAGAAAATAGTCTCCACAAAACCAACTATACATCCATAAATATAAAAATTCCAAAAACCTAGTTAACGACCAGATTGAAGTAAACCCTTCTCCTCTTCTTAATCTGTTCAATGTACCTATCACTAACTCTAAATGAATTGCTTATTGTTATTTAGTTTTTCTAGGTACCCCTCTGTTATGTTCAATTTTTCGTATAAATAGATTGTTTTGTAAGGCCATAATTTAGTACGAGATGAAGTCAATGTTATGACGCGTTTAGGTACATACTCAATTGATTTTATTTCGACCCGTGAAAAGTTATTTTTTTGTTTCTTTATAAAGTTAGGAATATGAACTTTCACCAAGTACATGCCAATTCAATTCAGATACTCTTATCTCTCAAATTAAAGTCAAGTAGCCAAAAACTTGAAAATATTCGAATTGACACTGGTCGAATATCGAATAATATTTTTGGTATAACAGCTATAATTATGTATCGTTTAAATATTTACAGAATATGCTTCAACTTACAAGCAACTCTTAAGAAATAAATATTTTAGGTATAATAATTAATTTATCCTGAGCACTATGTTTGTAGACATGTCCAAGCATTGGCAAAATTGAAAAATTTTTATTTAAGATATACTTGTACTAATTTCTGACATCCTTAGTCACGAAAAAAATTCATATTTGAGGGATGAAAAAAACAAACAATTATATTGAAGTACATAGTCGGCCACTATTATTAATAATATACATATGGAAACACACTGTCGTACTGAGAAAAAAAAACATGATTTATTACTGGTGTTATTATGATGTATTTCTGATGACTCCTCTTAATACTTGAGAGATCCAATTATAATCGAAATTGCTTTGGACACCTCATTTATCAATTCAATGAATCGTTGTTGATAAAAAATATATTCCAAACACCTGAAAGAAAAATCAACATGTTTTAACACATGAAAGTGCTGAGCTGATGGACTCTCAAACTCTGTTTTTATCGTGAAATTCAGAAGACGGAGAAAGATCATGCGACTCTTTGGCGTTGTAAAAAGACGGCCGATAAACACTTAAGTGGGGAAGGTATTCAATTTTTCATGTTGTAATGTCATGATGCAACCCTAAGCCCAACAATAGCTTTTATAAAGACTTTCAGCAGCCTAAAGCATTCTGCCAGCTCATAATATTCGTTATTCTTCTGAAGTTCGCGAGATATTCTGTTTGCATGAGAATCAATGAAGTTCCTTATTATTCTCGTCACAACACGTAACATCCTATCCGTATTAAAAACTTGGTGATTTCATTCATCATCCTAACTGAATTTTCTTATTAGGCAATTCTTCCATCTGCTATGATTTTCGAATAGTCACTCAATTCTATCTTGTATAGATATAAATAGGTATAAATAGTCATTGTAATTTTATAGATTGTTCAAAAGTTTCTTCTATGAGTTGTCATTATTCTTTAACTTTTTAAACAAATTAACTTATCTGTGTTTTTAGATGTCCGGTACCTAATTGTAATGTAATGTTTTTCTTTTTTTCCTTACTTTGTATTGTCCCGCCTTTTAACTATCTAAATTGTTAGAAATTATTTTATTTAACTTATTGTATTAAATTCTACTTACCTTATTTTATTGACAAATGATCATAATAGAATGAATTTTATTAATGTATTTTTACTATTAGCACCTACAATGGCCATATATTTTCCTCTGACGTGTGTAAATGCTTTATTGTATATTGGCGTTAATAAATTACTTTACTTTACTTTACTTTACTTTACTTTACTTTACTTTACTTTACTTTACTTTACTTTACTTTACTTTACTTTACTTTACTTTACTTTACTTTACTTTACTTTACTTTACTTTACTTTACTTTACTTTACTTTACTTTACTTTACTTTACTTTACTTTACTTTACTTTACTTTACTTTACTTTACTTTACTTTACTTTACTTTACTTTACTTTACTTCACTTCACTTCACTTCACTTCACTTCACTTCACTTCACTTCACTTCACTTCACTTCACTTCACTTCACTTCACTTCACTTCACTTCACTTCACTTCACTTCACTTTACTTTACTTTACTTTACTTTACTTTACTTTACTTTACTTTACTTTACTTTACTTTACTTTACTTTACTTTACTTTACTTTACTTTACTTTACTTTACTTTACTTTACTTTACTTTACTTTACTTTACTTTACTTTACTTTACTTTACTTTACTTTACTTTACTTTACTTTACTTTACTTTACTTTACTTTACTTTACTTTACTTTACTTTACTTTACTTTACTTTACTTTACTTTACTTTACTTTACTTTACTTTACTTTACTTTACTTTACTTTACTTTACTTTACTTTACTTTACTTTACTTTACTTTACTTTACTTTACTTTACTTTACTTTACTTTACTTTACTTTACTTTACTTGTGTTCAAACAGAGATGGCTTTGCCCTTAAATTGCTAAGTTTGTTGGGTTGTTCTCATTCATACATAATATAAAGCTACAGTTCCACCGGAGGAATATTGAGGAACATTTTGTTGCTGAAGTTTTCTTGTTGCCAAAAGTAGAAACTTATGGCAACATACGTAAACTTCTTGTTTCCACTGAAGCAACTAAAATTGTCAAATAGGCATATTATTCAGTAGAAACAATCAACATTTGTTGCCGAAACATAAAGAAATTTCGAGGAACATTTAGGAACATTTACGGAAACAAGCAACAGCAACAAAAATGTTCCTCAATGTTCCTCAAGTGAAAACGTAGCTATATATTTATTTTTTTTCGTACTTCACTGCACACTGAAAATCTGCGACACGAATGTTCACTAGTTGCGTTCTCGATACGTTTCCACTGCGATAGCAACACGGATTTTTTCACAAATGTTTCCTATTTTCTTTTGAAGTTCACTGCTCAACATGGAAACCGGCGACAAGTAGGAACAATCAACATTTGAAGTCGAAAAATAAAGAAATTTAAGGAACATTTAGGAACATTTTCGGGAAGACGCAACAGCAGCAGAAATGTTCCACAATTTTCCTCATTGTTACTCCCGTAGAACTGTAGCTTTAGATTTTGAATCTTGGGATTCTAAGAAGGCTGACGAGGATCAGCAGTAAGTATACACCTGGGATTTGTTGAATCAATAATTATACTATACAAGAGCTTAGCATCCTAGAATTTTTTTTTATTTGCACATATACCCGCATCAACCGCTTTGGGTAATCACCAGGGGAAAATACACATAGTACATGTCAGTTTAAGTTGTAAGGTTATAATTTAGAGTACAAGTTAGATTCTTTCAAGAAGTTCAGTAGGTTTCCTATGTTATGTGTTAGGACTGTAGCAAGGTTCCCTTCGAGATGATGTTTCATTCTGGCGTGGTTGTTTGCTTGGCATTCAGTTATAATGTGATTAACTGTAAGTGTAGTGTTACAGACGGTGCACATAGGGGGAGGTGTTCTTTCTTGAAGAAATGAGTGTGTAATTGCAGTGTGTCCAATTCTTAGCCGAATTATTATTATTTGGTTTTTTTCTGCCATTTGGTAAGTGGAGGTATTTGTTGATGTTGGAATAAATTTAGTTTACTGCTGCTAGTGTTCCAGTTTTGTTGCCATATACTAGAGATGTGTGATCTAATTGAAAGTTTGTGGTCTGCTTTCGGTAAGTGTTTGATGTTCTCCAGTTCCTCGTTGTTTATTGCATGTTGTGCTATCAGATCTATCGATCTGTCTCTTCATTACCTAGTATCCCAACATGAGACGGAACCCACATGAATTTTACATACTTATGTATATCTTTTAAGCGTAGTAGTTCCAACTTTATTTCCTGTATAATTACCTGTTTGGGAGCATCCTAGAATTATAAGAAGAGATTTGATTTATTTACCCAATTTTCAATATATTCGAACTGGAATACCTGTCGTGGCTTTACTCGCGGATCTTTCTTATACGGGAGTGGTTACTCAATGTGGATTTCTAGATTCAGGGAAAGTGAACCATCCTGTATGAAGCTTTCTATCATGGAGTGATTTTTAAAATATATTTTAATGAATTTAGTATATAGTGGATTACCATATTTCTCAGTCAAACTATAATGGCCGTATTCTATATTTTGAGTATAACGATGGCGAAACATTCTATAATGAAGAGATAAAATAAAATATTATAGAAGACTTGTTTTTTCCATAATAATAGATGGTGAAATTATATAAAATTAAATAAGTAGTGAATGCTGTTAACTACCAAAATACATGTGTTCCTTTGGTAATTCTTGTGGCGCAATGTTTACTCTGAAATCAGAATTTTGTAAAATCTTATTTTGATGGAACATGCGCACCTTCGAAAATAACTAATGTTCAACTACATATTGTCGAAAATGAATGCAATATCATTCCAATATGTCATGGACCAGCATTCTTGGACGGTCAACTGTGGACGTCCGGCGGGGTTTGTTTTGTTTTGCAGATGATGAGGGACCGAACGGAGTTTGTCGACAGACAACGGTAGTCGGCAGAGTCGTTTGTTCCCAAATCATGACAGAAACATGGCTTATTAATCGTTTATGATATATAAAATGGATTCCTGAAATCAGCAGTAGAAGAAAGGCCAAACAATAGTGAAAAATAAGGCAAATCAAGAAGCAAAAGCGTATGGATGAAATTTCGGACCTAATCAAAATTAAGAGATGACAGGACCATTTAGTTGATGTATCAATACAAAAACCAAGTTTTAAAATACCTTTCATCAAAAATTAGCAGGCAACCCTACCTAAATCGAGCAAAAATAAAAGATTATAGAGTTTCAATTAATACGCAATTCACTCTGGGACATTACGATTTGAATTGTTCAGTTCCATTTCTAGATTTTACATCTATAAGATTAAGTAGTAAAAATGAATAGATACAGAAAGTGTATGCTAACAAAATTACCTATTTTATCATTCATAGGTACTACCCAATCAATATAAATATGAAAAATAAATTCAATGAAATACTAGGAAATAATCCTCCAAGTATGATAAAATTAAAATTGAGTTACTCTTCAAACCGCAGAAGAGTAACAAATGATCGTAGAGATATTTTAAATAATGGCACATAGATAGTTCACGATATAAAAAGCCAAATAACTTGGCAGTAAAATATAATGTTTTGGTTGCAATTATCAATGATCACATAATGTTCACGTTTAAAACACCTTGTCACAGGTAAATTGTACCGCTATGTTGTGGATAATATAAACTGTCTGAGCTAGTAAGGCAAATACATAACACAACTCTCAGTGGCTAAAATGTCGCTTAGCTGTACATTAAAGTGACGTAAACAACAAGGAAAAAACGAGTGAGAAGCAGAACTCATCTACTAAGGTCGTATTTTTCGCGTGAAGTGCATCGCGTCGAGATGCGATTCGAACGCAAACAATATTATAGCAAACCGAAATAAAATTAGAAAATAATTTAGTTTATTGAAAAATAATAATAACTGAGAAAGAATTCTCGCACATCACTTGGTGAAACATCATAAAGAATAAAGTATAAACTTTAAAATAAAAACACTTGGCTTATGTTTCACAATATAAAAAATATTTAGATACTGTATTTAGCAGTAACGAAGACATGTTTCGAGTTATGAACTCATTATCAAGACTCTTGATAATGAGTTCATAACTCGAAACATGTCTTCGTTACTGCTAAATACAGTATCTAAATATTTTTTATATTGTGAAACATAAGCCAAGTGTTTTTATTTTAAAGTTTATACTTTATTCTGAAAAATAATAATTCGTCGATTTCATCGCGCACTGAAGACCACGCTTTGATAGCAAACTGTAATGAAAATTAGGAAATAATTCATTTCATTCAAAAAAAATTACAATTCTTCAAGTGCTGCGATTCGAACGAAATAGCCTCCGCGAAATGCAGCGCGTTTGGAGGAAATAGTTGAAATTCATAAAGGATCGTATTTCAACATGAACTCAATCCACGTACGGAATTTGAACCCTCTCACTCAATCTGCTGAAACTGTGGAGGTGAGTAAATTTTCAAAACCCAAGAAAAAACAGAAAATAATACGTCAAAATGACGTTGGTTGAAAAAAGTTACAAATTTCGTTAGTTTTGTTCTGCCTGATAAAAAGCTCAAATACAAAATTTCAGCTCATTTGGTTTGAAGGGGGCCACTGCTGGGGATGCCGATATGTACCGGAAAAAAAACTAGGGAGTCTAAAACGGATAAAAACCTTCTCCCCCACCTGAGTATTGATTTTCGATGAGCCGCAATATTCTATCATTTCCAGGGAAACTAAGACTGAAAAGATGTTCTCTTACTCCACATATATTTGAGAATAATGTACTAAATTGACTCCAAGAATATGAAGATAATAAAAACAATTTTCATAGGAGACTCATCCAGGAGATGATGCAAATACATAAATATGAAGCAATCGTGAAGGAAAAAACCCATACACAAAAAATATATATATAATGTTCTCGAACAAAATTGAAAAAGAAAACGACATTTAATGTAACGAACGTCAGGTTGACCGAATGAAACCTAGACTAAAACCAATATACCTTGGCAACCAAGATGTTCTTGAAATATAAACCTAAGTAATTTTATTTTTTATAAGAGTTCAATTTGGATTTTGAATTAAATTGTGATAATATCTTCAATATTTTGTTATTTTATGCTATATCTATTCATTATAATGTGTTCAGTTTGCGATAATCTGATTAGGTACTTATTAACTTATCCTAAAGGCTTTGATGAAGCATTGAATTAATGCTAAAACTTAGCATAAAGATGTCACAAATCCGTAAACTGAGATATATATATATATATATATATATATATATATATATATATATATATATATATATATATATATATATATATATATATATATATATATATATATATATATATATATATATATATATATATATATATATATATATATATATATATATATATTCATATATATATATATATATATATATATAGATATATATAGATATATATATATACATATGTACAGGGTGGGCCAATTTCGATGAGATATGAGGGGGTACTTCAAGCATGAATAGCGAAAAACGAATAGACATATCCTAGGCACGAATCTCGAGACAAGTTTGAATATGAGAATCGCATTTTCATAAGTCAGGTCGTTTTTGAGCTACAGGAAGGTTTTCAAAAGTTTGCATTCTTGAAAAGTCGCCATATCTTTTTTATTATCAAAATTTTCGATTTTTCAAAGAATGTTTCTCTAGATTTTTCAAAGACCAATGCACCACTTGAAACCAACATTTCAAATTACATTCAGTTTTTGAGATATAACACAAACTTGATATTTTTCTTATGGAACATGCTATATTTCATTTTCTTCCTAGAGGCTACATAAAATTTCTTTCAAAATGAAGTATCACAGGCAAGACTTTGATTATTATTTATATATATATATATATATATATATATGTATGTATATATATATATATATATATGTATATATATATATATATATATATATATATATATATATATATATATATATATATATATATATATATATATATATATATATATATATATATATAAAACTTCCGTTTGTTTCCTCATTGTAACTTTGAGATGAAAAGCATTTTTTTCGTACATTATCAGTTCGCTCTATTCACTTGTTATCTCTATAGATTCAGTATATCAATTTCCTCTTGAATCGATGTTTTCTTTAATCCTTGGATATACCAACCTTTTCACAAAGGATAACAGACAAAATTGAATTTAGTTCGCCAAAACCTAAATTATATGAATAAGCTTTTTCTCTTTGATTTGATTGGAAATTTCTTTGCTTTCTGTTTTCCAATATTTCTGGAATGTCATTACCAGAATGTCGTACTTTCGATATGACCAAGAAAAACAGAATGCACTATCAGATATACTAGACAATATTTTCAGCACACAATTCTGAAACAGTTTCTCTCAGAATAATGTTATGAATAATCAGTAAGTAATACGTTTCCAGAAAGTTATCAATTGTTTTGTCTTCCATAGGTCACCTGATTTCCAGATCAGAGAGTGTAGAACTGTTGAAGTCACTTTTTTACCCCGAGGCAAAGCTAAGGGGTTATATTCTCACGACAAAAAGTTAGTAGCTGGTCCGATTTTGAAAAATTCCAACGGATATCGATAAAACACATATGATTTCATGAGAAAAGTGTTTTCAAAAATTTTTTCCCACGAAGAATAAAAAAATTATGGCGTTTTTTAGATTTTTTTGTCCATAGACATGTGGTGCTATCTATAAATCTCAAACCTAAACCGATTTTTACAATAATGAAATAAAATGATAGTGTTTTGGGTACGTATCCTTATGTACTCGAAGAAAAATTCAGAAACTACGATTCCCGAGTAAGTATGTTAATCGGACACTCACGCGATTTAGTTGACCATTTTAAAAAAGAAAGAATGTACTTTTTTTACATCGATCTATTTACAAATTCCTCCAATTTATCACAACATTTATTCCTAATTACTAATTTGTAACATATATAAACATGTATATATAAATATTTGTTACGTGGTAACTGCCACGAAGCAGGAGTGTTTTTTATCAATGTTAAATGTGAAGAACGAACTTGTATCGAACTTTCTGTCACTGAGACTTAAAACGAACTAACTAACCAAACGCTCAACTATCTGGCTTTGGTATTTGTGTCATATTCCTACGTTCCCACGTTATTTGCGCCCTTCAGGTTTACAAGTACCAGAACACTCGGAACGTAGGTCCATGTAAAATTTCCAAAGCTGACAGTTTTAGAGCCATAAATTAAATCTAATGTATACAACTAGTCTAGACAAAAAAGATTCACCATATGAGTTTATCAGTCATAGAAACGAAACAGATAGCATTTAATGTGTAGTTTTTTAATTTATATAATACATTCAAAAAATATTGACGACATTCACATGCGCCGAGGGGTTTTATCATTCCTAGTGCTACGCGGTAGGGTGTCCGGATTTTTCATATTTAAATTTCCTTCTTGAACATGTACAGTTCAGCAAGTAGCAGTGTATATATGTATCATGAAAAATACCAATCTATTTATAAAAAAAAATAAGTACTGGAATATCTAACAGAAAGACACAAATATAAACTATTGAACTTATTAAATTTCAATCAAATTCACTGAACGTCAAACTAGTGAATTTTTTCTCTAATAATGGAAGCTTGCAGTATTCAGGCAGTAATTAATGAACATGCCGAAGGTAACTACAACTGAGGAAAAAATTCTATTAGGGTACATATATACATAAATATACATATATATATATATATATATATATATATATATATATATATATATATATATATATATATATATATAAATATATATATATATATATATATATATATATATATATATATATATATATATATATATATATATATATATATATATATACATTGGCGCACCCAGGGGGAGTCATGGGGCTGCAGCCTTCCAACCCCTCCCCTCCCCGAGATTTATTGTTGTAACAAAAGAAATGAGATTACTAAGATTAATAAAGTAAAATGAGCTCATCTTCTACTATAAAATGAGCTCAGTGGTCACTATCGGTCAATCATAGGATCTATTATAATTTACCGGATACGGGATGTGCGTTTTTTATTTAAATTTAAGGAGGTAAATTTTGATTCAGCCCCCCCGAAACTCAATCC
The DNA here is from genome assembly GCA_030704885.1 of Cynegetis impunctata. NCBI lineage: Eukaryota > Metazoa > Arthropoda > Insecta > Coleoptera > Coccinellidae > Cynegetis > Cynegetis impunctata. The sequence goes on from JARQZK010003658.1 coordinate 203,727, forward strand.
TGGGTGCGCCCTTGTATATATATATATATATATATATATATATATATATATATATATATATATATATATATATATATATATATATATATATATATATATATATATATACCATGAACACCTGAATATGAACAAATACTAGAAAGAATATAACTAATATATCAGCCCACTGTTTTATGTATTACTTTAAATTATTTCCAAAACCTGGACTTCATCAATAACAACTAGACAGAACGTAGGCCTCGATAGCCAATCGTAGGGTGTATCGCTTGTAAACCAAGGATTGTGGGTTCGAGTCCCACCTTGCTCTTGGGTATTGTGTATGTTCAATGAAATTTAAAGGTTCTGAATATGATTAACTGTTGGGTAAATGACTCAGTTTGAAGCCCATCGGCCGTTTGGAAGCGGCGTAAAACTGTGAGTTGAAAAAAAAACTGGACAGATGTATAGTATAAATGACATCCGGGAACAGTCCAAGGATATAACCTTGGGGCTATTAACCAAAAAATTGATCCGAATGAACATTATATGAGAATAGAATAAAGGAAAAATCGATAAAACATATATATTGAAAATGTATAAACCGAAATTTTTATCACTGTAACGGAATTAAAATTCAAATATAAATAAGAGTCTTTTCAAACTTTAGTAAAATCCTATTTCAAAAATCATTTTTCAAAATCATTTTTTCTATTTTGTTTTTTAAGATTGCCAGTAATGTTGAGTACTTTAATGAACGAGTTGATACGACATAGAGGAACATATAGAGATAGCCATGATTTCTTGCTGAATTATATTGCAACTTTATAGGTCACGTGGTCACACCATAAAGGAGACTCCTTCCATCTACTCACCGTGGGTAGAAGCACCTATAGTAGCGATGAGCGAATTACTCTTAGTTTTCGCTATCCTAATAACTTCAGGCTGCAAATTGTCTACGTCACTAGAAGGGACCAAGGACTGTATGAGTGTCAAGTGGCTACCCATCCACCGAAAGTGAAGAGGATTTTTCTCAGAGTTATTGGTGAGTCTTGAAATATCTCTCATTCGTTCTTCACTTAGCGCTGTCACATTTGGTCCACTTAAAATGGTCGTTATTCATTATTAAAATTTAACAAAATAATAAGTATTAAAAAGCATCCAATTACATTGCAATATAGGTACATAACTGTATGAGATGTTTTATCAAGAAATATGTGTTCATATCACTACGCTTAATGAATAAAGTACCTACATCCTTTTGAGTTCGAGAGGAAAAGCTAGTCGGCTCTTGTGAAATATCATTGATGTTGCATATGCAGACTATTTTTCGATTGTAAATTGAAGAATCATTTAAATATCAATGGCTACAACTAGTTTTCACATGAAATACCTCAGAGTTCCTTTTTTGAAGTCCACTATAGGAATTATTCTGAAAATCACAAAAATTCGAATTATAAAAATGGAAATGAAGCCAAATCAGCTAATGACAGGAGTCGCTTAGATTTACTCACTGATAATATTTAAACAACTTAACCACTACACCGGGTGTTGGAGAGGAAGTTCTAGGTACTGCCTAGAATAGTTAAAACCACTAAGAGATATTTCTCTAACACGAACTTAGTCCATTACTAAATTGAAAATCACTCAATCAGTCTGGATGAAATATGGAGGTGAACAAAGCATTGAAAACCACGAAAAAAATCGAACGTCTTCATTGAAATGACGGATATTAAGAAAAATAGCTTAAGTATCAACTAAATTCATGTTCCAGATTTGAACTCTCCAACTCAATTTGAAGATAATGTCAAGGTCCACATAACTCCAGAAGACGAATCTATATGAAAATTACATCGGTTGAGATTAATACCACCAAAAACCACTTCCCTGATATCAATTGAATAAATTTCAATATTTAAAATCCATTGGAAAGGGGTTTGTGGGTTAAAAAATCTCTTTTTTTTAGCAGGGTAAGCCCTCCAAAAAACCCTAGAAAGCTGATGTTTTTCATAATAAATTTCCACATCTTCTGCTCTAGGTTTGAATTAAATGCATGTTTTAAGGAAATCTATCATATTTTTTCGAGAACCCATATATAGATATCATTTTGAAATGAAGTATTCTCTAGGCTATTCACTTGAATAATAACAGAAAAGAGCTCAGTAGTAAAGAGCAAGAGCTCTTGGATAAATCCTCATTCCGCATATAACCAACTAATGGCACACATGAAAATCCCATTAGAGGCGAAATGATTCAATAAAAAAAATTAATTATTCGGATAAGCAACCACCCACAAAACAACATACCTGGGACTTCATTTCAACATATAAAACCTAAGCACGACAGCTCACTCCATCATTTCTTCCTCTGTTCCTCGCATTATTCATTCAGAACCCAACGAAACATTATTTTGCAGCTAAAAATCTCATTTCCTTCTCTGTGACTTAAAAAAGATGTATTTCGTGTCGGAATAAAAACGGCAACAAGTTACGTAAAAAGGGTTCATTCGGACGAAAACTTACTAACCTGACACTTTATCTAGTCTGACAGTTTCGTTTTACCGGCCAACTGCAATTTCCATAAAAAGGAACATCGTACCATGACATTAATCGTACACTTCAAAAAATCCTCTGGTATTTTAAGTCAGAAATTATTTATGCACTTCCATGACACTAGCGTGAATTTTCGCCATTATCTTCCTCTCTCATGTGACAAATTGCAAAACTAATTCTTTGTGTCTCGATGTCAACAGACGAATAAATACAGCGTTATATATATATATATATATATATATATATATATATATATATATATATATATATATATATATATATATATATATATATATATATATATATATATATATATATATATATATATCAGGGGCGGCTAGTCAAAGGAGGCTAAGGAGGCTAAGCCTCCTCAATAATATTCCGTGTATCACTAATATATATATATTATATTGAATAGTCAGCATTCAGCATATTCATATTAATCAAAATCATATTATTTTATGCACCTACCTTCCTTTCAACTTACATTATATAATATAATTTATTAATTAAGATAGAAGGTATTTACATTTACTGCATTTCATTCATTTCAAGATTTGTGGTAACGCTGCGGAAAGCTTAGAAATGTATATTCTCAACGTTCATTATGCCTGCCACAGAAAAGCAAACTCACACCACTCAAAAACAAATACTCCGAATGAATGCTTCATTGAAATAGAAAACCAAAACACATGTACATGGCAACACCGATAAAATCCAGTCTTATACAATGTCGACCAATCACAACTATAGAATCTCCCTGACATCGAGTAAAGTCGTTGATTGAATCGTAGTATGAACGTAATTCGTACTGTCTGAATAATGGACGCCGGAATCAGCTCGCGTTACGCGTATTGTTTTAAAATGAGTTTGATTACTGAAATTAATTTCAAAAATTTCAATGGTGACTTAGTGGAATATTTGTTGTCCCATAACTTTAGTGCCCTAAGTTATGAGGATAAAGTTTTGATAAAAACAAAAAAAACCTACCCCTGAATTAAACAATTTGGTGCAGCGTAACAGAAAACAAAACCGCGGTTTTAATACACGGAATTATGAGAGACATCCTTGCCTAACCGGATCACAGGTAAAAAATTTATTATTTTGTTGGCAGTGTTTACTTTTTACTAGTGAAAATGTCTCTGTTTGGGGCCGCTTAGGATTTGAGGATTTAATTCTATACCTAGTTGAAAGTGAGGAATTTTTCACCGATAAAGTAACTTTAAATACAGCACGCGGATTAATATCTTACTTACAAGATAAGGAATTTATATATTTTTTAAACATCTTTAAATTAATTTTTGAACAAACAGAAATAGTTTTTCAAATTTTACAGCACAAGTTTTCAGATGTAATTTACTCACGAAATCGGCTCAAGTTTCTTTTGGAAAAAATTTCAGAATTTCGTGCAGAAGTTTATCTTAAAAAACTATTTTCTGTATTTCAAACTACTGATGATACGACTCAATTTAGCCCAAAATGAAAGAAATTCAGTTACGCAGATATGGAGCTTCACTATAAGCAAATATTTTATGAAATTTTGGATACTATTAGGGGTCAAATAGAAATAAGGTTCTTTGATTTGAAAGAACTGCATTTCTTCGACCTACTCAATAAAAATTTGTTAACCGGATTTTCGGCGGTGAACTGTGTGTTGTTTATAATGACAATGAAATTTTGGGGGAAAATGAAAATCATGTGAGGACTATTAAATACCTCTTTGAAAATGATTTGAATCAAGATTTACCCCAAGTTTATAAACTCTTATGTCTAATTGTTTCTATCCCGGTGACATCGGCTTCCGTAGAGCGCTCGTTTTCCACTCTTAAGAGAATTAAAACTTATTTACGAAATTCAATGAGCCAGGATCGTTTGAAAAATATTAGTTTGTTGTCTATTGAAAAGGAATTGGTAAAACTTTTGGCGAAAGACAAAAAATCTTATGAGGATATTATAGATCATTTTGCTAACGTTAAAGATCGCAGAATCCCGCTAATCTTCAAAAATATATAATAACTTTTTATTTGCTCTCACCAGCTGTTAACAAATTCGTTAAGTAGGTAGGTAGGTACCTATTTTGTGAACGAAAATTTTTTTTGATGAATAGATGAATTGATTAATTAGCTGAGAAGAGTTTTTGTGAATATTGTAAATAGGAGTTGTAGGTCTCAAGGTAGACACTCGAAAGTGAAAACAAATTAATAGCTTAGGATGCTTGTTTTACTTTGATTTTCTTTAAATTATAAGGCGGTTGACCTTGAAATCCTAAAAATTTTCGCCTATGGTGTATTTTTTAACACCTCCTGTAGCCTCCTCAAACCAAAACCTCACGAGCCGCCACTGATATATATAGATTCATATATTTTATCATGTTCGATCTTTTTTCATCAATCAATATTATAATATTATATATATCATCAGCTTCTTTAACAAGAGCTTTCAGTGTTTATAACGACGTTAGTAAATTACCCACTACATGAAAGAACCGAAGGTTCAGTGGATGAAAGCCGCAGGACGAGAAAAATTATTCAGTTCATTTTTTCAGGAAATACACGAGGCCATGATAGCGTACTCCCAATTTGTGGTCGTCGCCATTTTCGCTCCGCATCGGTTGACATGATGGATTTAATCATAAATCCATCATGTTATTCGATTCCAGATCGCTCATTCTGGAATTTGGAACGGATTTTCCCACAAACTTTATCGGTTTTAACAATATGATTGTTTTCTTGTCAGCAAATATTTCTTAAAAATTTTTTTAATTTCTGGTGACCTATATATGTCATTAGGTTCAGTAGACAATATGCAAATTTTGAACCACTATAATCAATCATTTCCTAGCTGTAGATATTAATATATATATATATATATATATATATATATATATATATATATATATATATATATATATATATATAATCCAATATAATTCTTAGGTAGCCTTATAACCTGGTTCAATAACAATGTAATTACATGAATGTTCCTTAATGGGAAGGCAGGTGGATGACAGAATAACGACTACTTTTGGTAGGTCATTCAGTGTAGTTATATTGTACGAGCTTTCGCAATCAATTTTACATCATTATCAAGTACCTACATGCTATATGGTATATGGAGACAGAAAACAATTCAATAAGTTACATGCATTACGCAGCTGGTGTGTGAGATTATTAGATCAGCCTAGGTGAACGTGGTATACTTACACACTATAGGCAGTAACATCTATTCATTATTGATAAGCCATACTACGCATGAAGTAAAAAAATTTCACCTTTTTATCAGTGAGTAGCTTGAGCAAATGGAAAAAAAAGTTTTAAGATAATTGCTAAATTTAAAAAAGAAAGCAGTTCTGAAATCTATCAGATTCCACTTCTACAATTTTCTTGACCAAAGCATTCCTTTTGTTGGCTAGCAATGGCGATCAGGCATTCTTTAACTATGTGAACATTAGTTTCCTCCTCCTCCCAGAATCTACACTGGTCAGTTTCTGATAAACCTATTCTCATCAGATGCTTCCTGGGGCGACAGTGTCTTATAAGGAAGCCAGTGAGGACTTGTAATTTATTCTTATCGTCCACATATCCTCTGGATCTTTTTTTTTTGTAGTGATCCATCCCTGGAAGATTTTGCCAGAGTGTTGCTCTTTCGGTTTCTTCTTTCTCCCGAAACTTTCTCTTATAGGTGCATTTTCCTATGCCACAGGTTCTAGGCCAGTAAATGGTGTTCGTAATCCCTTTCTGGCGAGTAAATTGGCCTCTTCATTTCCTTTGATTCCCAAGCAATATCAGACTGAAATAGTTGATTGAATTGTCATTAGAATCGCAGTATCATAAACATTGAATATCGATTGAAAAAGATCGACATCAAAGAAGGAATCAGAAGAAGAATAAGCAATATATATCTGGAACATTTTTCAAATAAATGGCTAGACTGGTTCAGAAATAAACTTTCTGAGGTCTGGGAGACATGATGTGTAATAAAAGTCCGAACCAAAAAAATATACAAGTGTTTATTTTGTCCTATGTAATAGGAGAGCAGATGAAAGCAGACGAAAACTGGAAAGTCATAATGTAACATCAATCTTGAACTTGAAGCCCTTCAAAACTATACAGTGCATGATGTGTAATCCGACAGAGGATATCCACAGAAGTAGAGCGTAAACTGGATTTAATGTTCGAACTGTGAAAAGACTGACGACTAACCAACGGAAAGATTCATATGAGCATAAATAAAAGAACATAATCTAGAAACAAAAACTAAAACCTCAGTAATAGTACAGAATATCAGCAAAACATATTGAAATTATTTTCAATATGTTCGACCAAATTCGAGTGGTTAAGAATTGGCATGAATCCGTTATTGACTTGACAGGATTCTGAAACATTTACGGCTGTATGGGAAAGGATGCAAATGCAACATCACATTCATTATTAGCATCTCGACAAAAATTATTTCAACAATTAACTTGCCCACCATTCTTTTCTCCATCTCTCTCGAAGTTCTCTTGATATTTTACATCTACGCTCCGTAAACGGTGTTTGAAAAAAATAATTTTATGAATGCGTAGAAACAGCCATCAGCTCAACAATTCATTCAGTAATTTGGTTTTCCGGTGATTCTCTCTGTTGGAGATTGCGGGAGTATGTTACAGTAGAACTAGAAAAAAACGCCTCGCTTCTCTGGTACCAAATTTTCTTCTTAACGTACAAAGTTTGAGAGAAAACAATGCCGCCAACCATTATTTTTGCAAGCCATAGTCTAGTCCAGATAGTAAAAAAATTGACAAAGTGAAATTTTTCAAATTCAAATAAATCAAAAATTTTACACGGCTTATGGAGGACAGTTTAGAAAGAGCTATGATACTACAGACTGTACCAGGAACGAATCGGAAACAAAGATATATCGTACGCATACGTAAGATATGATCGCAAGTCATAAAATATGTTTATTGGAAAATTGAATAGAAATGCTGTGTGTAGAAGAATGCTTTAAACTACACACGCTCCCGTGATATTTCATAGGATTTTTCTTGAAAGGAGTGTGAGATGACATCCTTTCAACGAACTCTATCTCATATTGATGCTAATTCCGTTCATAAAATTGCACGGTGAATGAGATGAAGTGTGAATGTATTAACGACTACTTCTATTTTGCTCAGGAGATTTTTCAGCTCCTCTTAGTTTGCAATCTTAAGAAAACATTAAGATTCGTACGAGAAATGGTAAAAACTTTTTAATTTGGTTTCAAAATTGGTGTGAACACTAATCTGAATTGATTATTATGTTCCTTCATATTTAAAAAAAAGAATCGTGAGCAGCAGAGCTCCATCACTAAGGTCGTATTTTTCGCGTCGAGATGCTATTCTGACTGATCGAATTATATTTTGAAAAATCACACTTAAATACCAACCGAGTTGAAAAAACAATTATTTAATAAAAAAAAATTGCGAAGTGCATCGTGGTTGAAAAACATAATCAACATAATGCACGTACAAAATTTCGACCCTCTTGTGAAAAGAAATTCGCGAAGTGCATCGCGTACTAATGGTAGCTCGAGATGCAATTCGAACGGAATAATCACCACGAAATTCAGTGCAGTTGAGAATGAGAGTTGAAACCAAAAAAGAATTTTTAATCAACATCAACTCAATGTACGTACCAAATTTCAACCCTCTAACTCAATCTGCAAAAAATGTGGAGTTCGGCAACGTTTTCGAAAAGCACGAAAGAAGAAAAATGGCGTAAAAATTTAACCAAATTTTGAAAGTTTCGTTCTGCAACGAGAACAATCCCATGTAACAACTTTCAGCTCATTCGATTCAAAGAGAGCTGCTGGAGATGCCAAAATGTACCGGGAAAATAAATATATATATATATATATATATACACTCGTTATAACCTACCACTTTCAAACTTTTGAAGAGAGTGAAGATTAAATCAATTTAACTTTCAATCTCCTCTTGGGAACCTTATATTCAGTGAATTAATACTGAGCAATTCTTCGTTTTCTAAACAATGTTTTCTCCCTATCATGGTATGATTGACAAATCCCCATAGCAAATCATTATTAACCGATTTTGTACATAACTTAGGTTTCCGTGGTCCCCTTACCATCTAATATCAGCAGACCTGACTGCTAATTTTGGACCGAATAGCACGTAATTAGTAACTGAAGACGGCCACACGCAACAAATTTAATGAGACATAGTCGTCTTTTTTCTGAATTTTCAATTTTTCTTAAACACATTCAATATTTTTCAGAAAATCACGCATTTTGTGAAAAAACGTCAGCAATTAGGAAAATCGGTTTTCCACACTCAAATGACCAGTTATTGCTACAAATGGATGAATAAGTCTTTGGATGAATAAGTTTCTTTCGAAAGAATCGGATTGATCCCCGGAATCTTTCTCAGATTCATTCCACCATCCGAGAAAACATACGATATAACATATATATATATATATATATATATATATATATATATATATATATATATATATATATATATATATATATAATCTTCTGATAATTATTAGCAATAACAGGCTTGTTGAATCTTAAAACACTGTTATATATATATATATATATATATATATATATATACAATATATATATATATATATATATATATATATATATATATATATATATATATATATATATATATATATATATATATATATATATATATATATATATATATACATACATATATATTTCACTATTCGCAAACCATTTCAATATAAAAAAAAAACAGAATAGAGTAGTTTTTTTATTTATCTATTTCTGACAGTTTATGATGTAAGACCTAAGATTAGTGAAATGTCGATATGAAAGGTCGATCCATTTAAAAAAATACAAGATATATCTACTGTGCTTCAAATTATTTCAAACCCAATATATAATTCCAGAAACATTTCCATATTCTCTTTCATTAATGGATAAAAGCCAATAATAAATTTCAAATATTTCCAATGACTGCCTGTTACGTAATAAGACATGTAGGTTTCCTGAATTAATTAATCATCTGTCGTATTGTGAGTATGACATACCTTTTTAATTCCGAAAGATTTAATTGGAAATCTAGATGAAATATCACTGTAGATGTGTTTGCAAAACGCATATTTATTCAACTACCGAGTCGGTATTCAAAAAATGAGAGCTACTTTTTATATAATGCATGAAGTATGGAGACATGAATCACATCAATCAGTGTTATATGTCATGCATTGAATTTTTCAAAAGTGAATATTTTACACGAATATATCCGAGAGCTTTTTTCCACATCCTATAAGCACCTATCTTTCTGAGGAATCCTCATATTTGGCATCTTTTTGAATTGCCTCAGTTTGTACTTCTTTCTCGAGGAACTGTTCATAGTTGTATGGTAGGTAACCGTTTCCAGAAGAAATTTGGCACTTATTATTTCCAATGGTTCACAGATTTCGAATCCCTAAAAAGATATTTGTTCGGTGGTGTTCTTCTAATTTGATTCTTATGATTCCAATTGAGCCTTAGAAATCTGTTCAATTTATCTCTTCGATGATATAGGTTTTCTAATATTTTTTCCAATTTGAAAAATGAATGACTTTCTGTTTTCTTTGGACAATCAAAAGAACGAAATGTCAATGTAAAATCACTTCAAAATATATTCTATATTTCTATACTAACTCATGTGCTTATAATTCGAAATTATTGGTTCGTCAACCAAATGGACATCCTTAGTTATATGACCTACTAATGCTCAAACATCTCGACCTCGCAGTTGTAAGAAAGCGTGAGGCCCTAATTAAATACCAGCTAGTCTTTTGAATAATTGTGCACCAGAGGCGACACCGGTTTTGTGTGGATTTTTCATAGTAAGACAAAGGATTACCAGGAATCTTTTTTTTCTGACAATCTGCATATAAACGGATTTGCTGTTTTTGGAATCCACATTTCGCCAACTCGCAAATATTGAATCATTGGACTCATATCTTCCTAGATGAAAACTGTTTAATATGAATATATGAGTTATTTCATATAAATATATATATATATATATATATATATATATATATATATATATATATATATATATATATAATCTCTTGATAATTATTAGCAATAACAGGCTGGTTGAATCTTAAAAAACTCGATTTTATTAAAAAGTTGACGTTTCACTACGACATTCGTAGTTTATCAAAACTTTTGAAAAAATTGAAATCTATTTGACATTTATTGATTTGAAAAAATTTGAATAGACAAAGACTGCTTTGTCTCGCTAAATTTTTTTTCCGAAAGTGGTTGTTCTTTGTAATTTATTACGTGCTATTCAGTCTAATATCAACATTCAAAATTGTTATCATTAGATGGCAAAGGAAACCACAGAAACCTTTACCTACGTAATGTTCGAAAATAAAAATAATAGGGTACTATTTATCTAACAACAAAGAAATTAGTCGCAGAAAAATATTAAAAAAGTAGAGCAGAATTATCGGTATAGAAGGTTTATATGGAAGCAGCCGTTGACACGTGTTTCGGACCCTTTGGTCCTCATCAGAACGGCGTAGCAAAGCATTGGATTGAAAATTCGGAGATGAAAATAGTACAACAAATAAAAACCACTGCTACGGAAGACAATCACACCTTTGTGGACTATTGTTTGAACTCTCCGGTTTGGGAGATTTGGTCAAACTCTGCCACGGAGGCGATTAATGCCATCCGCGAGATCTCAGAACGAGTAAATAAACAATAATAAAGAAATTAGTCGCGGGAAAATATTAAATAAGTAGAGCAAAATTATCGGTATAGCCCGTTTATATGGAAGTAGCCGTTTTTAATGAAATTTTTATTTAGAATTTCAAATCTTTTAAAGAGGTACTCACAATCTAGAACAATGTTTGAATCTCTCAGCTTAAGTTTGGGATCATTGCCATATTTGCAGCTTGCGATATTTAATTATTTATTCGAATTGTTGTTGCCTGTGATCTATTTTTAATCTCTTGATAATTATTAGCAATAACAGGCTGGTTGAATCTTAAAAAACTCGATTTTATTAAAAAGTTGACGTTTCACTACGACATTCGTAGTTTATCAAAACTTTTGAAAAAATTGAAATCTCCTTGACATTTATTGATTTGAAAAAATTTGAATAGACAAAGACTGCTTTGTCTCGCTAAAATTTTTTTCCGAATGTAGTTGTTCTTTGTTATTTATTTAACGGCTGCTTCCATATAAACGTTCTATACCGATAATTCTGCTCTACTTTTTCAATATTTTCTTGGGACTAATTTCTTTGTTGTTAGATAAATAGTACCCTATTATTTTTATTTTCGAACATTACGTAGGTAAAGGTTTCTGTGGTTTCCCTTGCCATCTAATGATAACAATTTTGAATGTTTATATTAGACTGAATAGCACGTAATAAATAACAAAGAACGGCCACATTCGGAAAAAAATTTTATCGAGACAAAGCAGTCTTTGTCTATTCAAATTTTTTCAAATCAATAAATGTCAAGGAGATTTTAATTTTTTCAAAAGTTTTGATAAACTACGAATGTCGTAGTGAAACGTCAACTTTTTAATAAAATCGAGTTTTTTAAGATTCAACCAGCCTGTTATTGCTAATAATTATCAAGAGATTAAAAATAGATCACAGGCAACAACAATTCGAATAAATAATTATATATATATATATATATATACAGGGAGATATTTGAGTTGGTACTTTCTTTTTAACGCTATATAGAATGCAAGAAAGTAAGAAAATTTTTCGAATTTAATTATATTCGAAAATGCTTCGTTTCCGAGATACAGGGTGTAAAAGTTTTAAGAGCAAAATGCCCTTTTTATCATAACTTTCCTACTACTCGCATTTGAAATAAACCACGTCCACCTCTTGTTCCACACGATTGCCAGCGTTTTACCAGCAATAACGTTTAGTAATTGGTCTGTCCTATATTGGCTAATACCTTTTTACAGCCCCGGAAGTGATAATATTGGACGAATTGGGCAGAGAAGTGACTGAACGATATTACAGGGCTGGGAGCGATTTGGAGCTGATCTGTTCGGCACGCCAGCTTCGAGGTTCAACGTCAGCGTCAGAACCAGCTCTATTATGGAAACGTGATGACAGGGTCCTCGTCAAAGGCATTAGGTGAGAATTTGAGTTATAAGAGTTGTTCCGAAAGATGCGGGGATCAATTTGTTATATACATCGTGGTTGTTATTGAATATATTCGAGAAATATAATCAGTTTGCACTTAACGATCGTAGAAGGTGAAATCTCTCCGAAAGGTACGTCATGTATGATTTTTTTTAATACACATTTAAATTGTTATTCACCCTTTGCTTCAATAAGATATGTTTCACCTAATTCATTGATGAATATTCTGACATGTAGGGATACATCCACTAAGAAGAATTTAATCAGGTTTATTGGCCGGTACTCTTATGCAGTTTTTATATTTAGAAGAAAAATTTTTACAGAAAATATGCTCCACGAGAAGGTGTGAACCGGCAAAAAGGAGACGATCTTATGATACATCCTTGGTACTACATAAAATTTCTTCGAGATGTTGGAATGACTTGTACGAAATCTTGAAATTCATAGGTTAATTCAACTGGTTACTGTATAATCTCAAAAGCAAAAGAACGACTCAGACCATCATATCAATGACCAGCATTGAAAGGACGAGGGTGTGATGTGATTGATCCAGCCGATGATACTCAGGAAAATGATCACGCGTTGTTTGAAATCAGAAATATCAAATAAGTTCATATAAGACCTCTTCATTGTACTGAAAGAATATTCATTACTCTACAGTTTTTGAGTATAAAGAAGAGAGTGTTTTAGGTTCAGAATAAAAAAATCAGCAGTTATATTCACATCATACAATATGTTAACATAATAATAACAAAATCCAATTTTTCTTCCATTTCATAGTACTACCAGTTTTCTTGTACGTTAATTGATTCCAAACAAATCGTATCAATTTATTTCCCATCAAACTGAGAATATCGTATAACTTCATCCAATCTGGTTAAAAATTCCATTTCATCCCTTGATATTATTTCCTGCAACCGGTTGATAACCCCATTATATATTTTATTACGAACTATTAAAATGAGAAGCCTCCCATTCCTAGGAGGGTGTTAGGCACAAAAGGCCTCAAAAGTAATTTGTTTCGGCTTTCATCTACTTTCTTTTATAACAACTATAATTAAATTTTGGAACAAGACTCTGAACAACTCAAGATACACAATGTTTCATTTATGAAGAACTTTGAAAATATTTATCACTGAAGATTTCTCAAGCTGTCAAAGTTTCTGATGAATAAATTGAATAATTAAGCGTAATTCATCTGTAACTAGACATACATTTCTTAAAATAAGTGAAACTGAAAACAACATCACAGTCAAAGCATTCAAAAAGAAGATAAAATATGTGAGACATCAAACAACTATAAAATTTTATAGTTCTCAAGAACGTTATAGGGTTTTTAATGCGAATTTTTAACTGTTAACGAAACCAGGTACTTCCTTACCTTTTTAAAACTAAAAGAGTCCTAAGAATAATGATTGATTAACTGATAATAGATAAATGATCTTGATATATTAAAAAAACAAATTGAAAATATAATCAATAGAATGTTTCTCTGAATCGGTTTTGTTCATTAAATACGTATTTGGAGTATTTTACAAGGCATTTACCTCAAGAATAATATTTATTGATTTGTTTTGTTACATTTGCGAAAAGTCCTATAAGTAACTTACCTTATCTTCCAAAGAAAATACTAATTGTTGGGAAGAAATATCTTTATTTTCCTACATAGACTTTTAGTCCGATATACTTTCCCTAGTAAGATTCAATATCTTCGAAAACGTCTTAATAGTGAGAACCAGCAAGCTCCACGAGAAAGCCATCAATCGAGCCACTTTTTTATGTTCTGAAAAAAAATATCCGTGGTTTTAAATGAAGCGAAACGTGGCGAACTGAATCGAACTGGAACCAATTGTTAGTTTTAAAAAGTTTTTCTTGATTCTATACTTTAGAAACTGACACTATAATCTTGCTAACAGATAGAGTAATCTTTTCTTTTTTAGTGGCAATTTTCCTCTTTAAGTCAAATACCTTGACTATTCATTCTCCTTAGAGTAGAAATGATGAACCCTTGTTTCATCCATGATTATAAATCGCTGAAAATTATTAACTTTATTGCTGTGAAATCTCGCTAAATTCTCAATAGAACGACGATCTCGGCCCTTTTTTCGTTTTTCTGTGAGCAAACCTCATCCTCTTGTTCAAAATTTCAGTTAATATGCGATATATAGCACTAGTACCATTGTGATGATTTTGTTTGCCAATTCTATCGTGGTCAATTCATTTGCTTTACCACCAGGCGCGGATCCAGGCCCGACTTTTGGGGGGGGGGACTTTTATATATTCAAAAGCCAAAAGGTACTGGTATTTTGGACAATGGTAAATTGAGTAGCTCCTAATCAAAACAATTAGGTGGGGCCCAGGCCATTTGGGGGGTAACGTTCCCCCAGTTCCCCCCCTCTGGATCCGCGCCTGTTTACCACTGAGATGTTTAAATTAATCAATTCGCCTCTCAAAATTTTACTGCTACAGACCAAGAAGTGGACTCTTCTAGAGCCGATTCTAGTTTGCTTTGTTGATTGAACTGGGACCTTTTATTTAACAATTATTATTATTTTTCATGTCCATAAACTCACTGTATCTGTATGCTGTTGCTGGCCGTAAAAAATATAAAAACAACTTAAAGTTTTCAAACATCAAGTTTGAGCTTCATAATATTATAACATTGTTAGTAATTTTTTTTACTAACTGATATAGATGCACAGCTTCTGTGACTAATTTCGTGTGCTACATGTATTAATAAGACCTCAATCAAAGATTTCATCTATTTTTTTCAATAGACTTTATCTTCAATTGGATAACATGAAATACCTTACTCACATAGATTGAGATTGAATAAGCTGAAGGTGAAAGGCTATTATCCTATTAACCCATTGCTTTGAATCTCTGTCCCCTTCACAACATTCCTAATATCCAATAAAATCTTTATAGAGGCTTTAAAGGTTATGACCCTGCAATCGATTATGTTATTCCTCCTTTGGGTTATTGAACTATATAGACATAATTGCTAAGTTTATTTATGGCCCTAAGGAAGCCACAGTGTGGTGAATCGCGTTATATATCTATGAAGTTTTATGAAAGAGCATTTCTATGTTTCTCTGTTTAAATCGATATACACATACACTTTCACTAAATGGCAGCTCCTTAAATATTAAGAAACGTAAGGTTTGAAAGAATGTGCATTTTCAAAGTTAATTTTAAAATATTCAAAATACCTTGATAAACCTATTTATCTTCTAAAGCTCAAAATATGTTTATAATATTCATGACAATATAATATAGAATGGCTCATATGTGTTCATGTGTATTTTCAGCTTCAACGTATCTGAAACAATGGATTCGGCCACGTCCACTCTGATCATAGCTCCTCTGGACAAACATCACTCTGGAAACTACACATGTGCAATTGGTTCCGTGACATTTTCCACTGTAGTAGTACATGTTCTCAATGGTAAGTTGATTTGAGGGGTAAGACATTTCTAATTTCAGATCAGTGTTGAATCGACTTTCCTCAGATCATTTCAGTGTAGCTCTAGTTTAATATATGTATAAGTGAAGTAGGGCATAGTTTGTCATTGACATTGAAACATATGATCCAACTATACATATTCATGTATATATATATATATATATATATATATATATATATATATATATATATATATATATATATATATATATATATATATATATATATATAAATGCAGTATTGAGACGTTTATTCGAATTATTTCTAATTTAATCTAACCAACTTCCTAGTGGAGCTGCTAGATATCGACCGCAAACGATAAGAATAATAGACACCTATATTCTGACGAATGAGTTATTCCATCTGCCTTATAGACCACAAGCCCAGTCAAATTTTCAGGGGGTGATTTTATACACCACCAGTCATATATATTCTTGAAGTACTTTTCGAGAAACAAACTTTAGGCACTATGCCGTCAATTTTCCGCGGTACAGGTGAGTGTACAGGTGAGTTGAAATGTCGTAAAAAAGGGGGTACTTTTTATTACATTATACATGACGGCACTATTCTCGTTAAAGAGACAATGAAAAAAGAATGCTTCAAAACACAGTGCCGTCAAAAAATAACGGTACCGGAAGTCAGAATTTTTTTTTGAAATAGGCGATTTTACCCCCCTCCCCAGTTAATCGAATACTTGACGGCGTTGATTCAGTTAACTTTAGGTTTCCTTAAAAAACCATAATACATCAATGCTGTCAGAAATAGGGGGTTCATAGGGTCATAAATCGCGAATCAAAACCCGATTTTTACCCCTTGTGGGGGGTGGTCATTTTATACAACCTAAAATTTAGCTGTTTCAATGCTATATCTTTCAAAGATAACATAGGTTACTATGCCGTCATTTTATATGGTACAATACTAATTATTAATAATAATAATATTAGGAGGATTGTGCATGCCGTGTCTGGCAGATTGCGCTGCGTTGTGTTTGAATGTCTCGTATTCAAATCTGTCAAGTACGAGTAGAGGATCTGGTACGGTTACGACATTCAGTAGATGGATAATACTGCAGAGTTATTTATTGTTTGTATCGTTTGCTGTGGTCATTTTGATGTTTCAAACATTCAAGGCTTTCATCAGAATGGATGTGAATGTTGTTGCAGATTGTGACCCATGTAGCTAGCTCCATTATGGGATCTGTTAAATTAATTTTGATTCTCCGAATGAATATTATAGTGCTTTTTTTGTATTAATTAACACATAATAACTAATGCTAGGATATTATCAAGTAACAATTCAATGTAGGCAAGAATAATAAATACATATATATATATATATATATATATATATATATATATATATATATATATATATATATATATATATATATATATATATATATATATATATATATATATATATATATATATATATATATATATATATATATATATATATATATATATATATATATATATATATATATATATATATATATATATATATATATATATATATATATTTATATATATATATATATATATATATATATAAATATATATATATATATATATATATATATATATATATATATATATATATATATATATATATATATATATATATATATATATCGAATATAGGTATGCATATATGAATATACATATATATATATATATATATATATATATATATATATATATATATGGGGTGAGAAGAAATAAGACAATTATAACTATTTTTGAGTACTTATAAGATATAACAAATACACCAGAGTTTTTTCTATCAGGCTGTATATATCATATCTTTTTTTTTCAGTATTTTCATTTTTGTTCTCACATATATACATATATACATATATATATATATATATATATATATATAATATATATATATATATATATATATATATATATATATATATATATATATATTATATATGTATATATGTATATATTATATATATATATATATATATATATATATATATATATATAAATATATATATATATATATATATATATATATATATATATATATATATATATATATATATATATATATATATATATATGTATATATACATTCAAATACTTTTCTCATGTGTAACTTTATTAAATCATTAAGAGCTTTTGAACACAACCTCACTTTTGTAATGTGTCATTAATTTTTATCTGTCAAAAACCAAAACAAAATACAAAAATTTTAGTAACTGAGAAGGACCAAAACATAAGAAAACATCGATGATAAAACAGACATAAAAAAACCTAAAAGAGTTTACACTGATCATTGAGCGACGGGAGCATGTTATTGATTGGGATGATTAGCTCATAATCATAAACTGATGGTTTCGAATCCAGACGTCAGCAGATATTCTTCAAGAAAACATATAAGGAACTAAGATTACTCTCCTGTTCAAAATTTTATAGCTTTATGCTAACTTCGACTTGCCATTTATATTCCATTAGATTAAATGCTTGAACTAATTTCGAACAATACGAAGAAATTAGTAAAGTAGAAATAGTTAAGTAAAAACGGTAATTGTATCACCAATCTTCAAGTTATTTGAACTTATACTATTTTTCAGGGGAACTTCCTGCCGCTGTACATTTCGGTAATTCGGCATCTGGAAT